>OZ030393.1:29122784-29287784 GCA_964023965.1 Melinopterus prodromus | reverse complement strand
AAGTATATATTTTAAATAAACCTGTGCATAAAAGAAGAGCATTTTCATTTATTTAATTAAGCAAATTAATGCACTATGGATTTTAATCTCATAGATATTTAAAACAAATTTAAAAATTTTTTCGATTGGTACCTAAACAAACAAGTTTTTGGATGATTATATTTGTTTGTGTATTTCATAATTGAAGTTTGGAATTATTTCATTTCAGGTCATTATATTAGTACGATTGTTGGAATTTCTAATTAATTCATGATTAAAAATTGATTATGCATACGTTAAATGAAACTATGTTCAGTAATCTTGTAGCTGTTGAGTTAGACATTTTTCGAAAGCTGGTTTACTGATCTATATTCCATCTAAACTTTTAAGTTATATGACATTTAGCAATAAACCTCCAGTTATTCGGGATGAGCCATATTGTAATCGCAAATCAATAGTAACTGTCGAAAAGTGCGATATTTTTACTATACAAAATAAGTTCTTTTGTATATTTATCCTTGTTAGTTTTACAGAAATTTTCAGATATCCCTGAATTATTTTTAGAAAATTGCACGTTTTTTACATTAATTTCACAATATCTCAGAAACAGTTGATAAAACTCAAAACGATTAGCATACATGGAATCTTCTGTTCGATTGAAAAAGTCATAAGTTTGTGTTCGTACGTCGCTGTGAAAATATTTTCTGTCTGTAGAGTGAATGATTATATCCAGAACTTTTCGATATGGAAGAATCCTGTATTTCGATTTCTTAGCGTCATTGACGTGCTTTGCATCTAGCGTGGGATAGCCTGTATATCTAGAAAACTAAAAATATTATTTTATAAAAAAAAAACAAACAAGTTGTTGGCAAAACGCTTTGGATACAAATAATATAGCTAATGTTCCATTAAAACCACGGAACATAAGTTTGTGTTGGTACGTTGTTGTGGAACGTGTACCTTACCTATATGTGAAAATATTTTCTTTCTGTGGCCCGAATGATTGAATGATTGCAGATTCCACAACTTTTCTATAACGAAGAAACTTGTTTTTCTTATGATCATTAATGTACATTGTATCTAGCATTGTATATCTCGAACACTAATAGAGCAAAGAGAATGGTTGTTTACCGCGGTGCACCCCTATATCCCGGATACTAACAAAGCAAAAAAAACTTTTTTGTAAATAATTGGCAAAAAATAAGCAAAAAAATATAGGGTGTTCACATTTTTCTAATTATGTATTTGTTTTGACATAGTACGCCGCTAAGTTGCCGGCACATCAGCGGTGCGCCCCTATATTTCGGATACTAACAAAGCAAAAAAAAATCTCTTTGGTAAATAATTAGCAAAAAAAATATAGGCTACTCACATTTTTCATATTCTTTTGTTTTGACATAGTGCGCCGCTGAGTTGCCGGCACGTTAGCGGCGCACTCCTACATCTTACATTCTTTTGTGTAAACAACCTTTATTATTATTATAATTATTATTATTATTTATTGAAAATCTCTGATACATCTCATTAAATATTGGAAACCTAGATAATATAATTTAGATACAACATATAAATACTAAAATTACACTAATAATTTTGAAAAGTAATAAAGAGGATCAGGGCTAATTGGTAGTACCGAGCTTCGCTGAAGCCTAGGGTACTCCCTTTGCGGGTATCACTGCAGCTCTACCCAATTTGGAAAAACACAAGGCCATTTATGCTTTGCAAAGAAAAATTTCATTTTTCTTTGCAAAGCAAAGGAAAACTGCAGAAAACCCTTGCAGCCTTGTGCAAAGGTCATTAAAAACACACACACACACACATACATAGACACACACAGACACACATTTATTAATAGACAATATACATTAAAAGAAGGTAAAGATGAAATATTAAGCAGCAAATTTAGGGTTCTTTATGATAAAACTCTCCTCAAAATATTCGCGCTTCCCAAAACCGCAATTTCTTGAATTTCCCAGGGCGAAATTTTGCACGGCAACTCTTTAACATGCTTACTATAATTTAGACTAATTGCTCCCAATGCACCTACAATCACCGGAACAATGTTCACTTTCATTCCCCACATACGTCCAACTTCTATTGCGAGATCCTTATATTTAAGTTGTTTTTCAAGCTCCTTCCTTACAACATTCGCATCAGCAGGTACCGAGATTTCTACGAACGTGCACACCTTCCTCTGGAAATCCTTTACCACGATATCTGGCTTATTAGCATCAAGCATTCTATCAGTGACAACAGGCATGTTCCATAATATGGTAATATGATCATTACTCACAACAGGAGATGGGATGTGGTCATACCACCGAGACACATCCATTGCTAAACCTAGTTGGGAACATAAATTATAATGTATATATGTTCCCACCCTATCATGCCTAGCAATGTAATGCGACTCAGCTAAGACTGGACAAGCCGCCAATAAGTGGTAGACATGTTCCGGAGCCTGATGACACAATCTACAACTCCCATCATGAGCAACTTTCATAATCTTCTGTTCATGATATCTGGTACGAATTGCCTGATCTTGCGCCGCAACAATAGAGGATTCCGTTTCAGCCTTAATGTTCCCATGACAAAGCCAAGATAAAGACCCAGACTTTGAAATGCCATCAGCCTCCACAATTCTTAAAAATTGACCATGCATTGGCTTACTAACATAATCCTCCCTCATTTTCCGATTCATTCGTAACTTAATTTCCCGCTTTAAACTCGCCATCGAAGTTTTATTTCCGTAATTTTCTAGTTCTTCGACCTGAAATTTTTCTAAAATTAGTTTATGTTTACTATATTGACTTACCAGAAGTATCCCTAATTAATTGTTTAATAACTTTATCTTCCTTGTTGGCCTTTATAAAATTTCCTAAATTTAACATTCCAAATCATAAATATTTTCCAATTGCTGCAAACCACGACCTCCATCTAAACGATGCAGGTATAGCCTACAAACATCAGACCTAGGGTGAAACATAAAATTTAATGTTAACTGTTTTCTAGTTTTAATGTCCAAATCGCGTATTTCCTTCTTCGTCCAGTTTAAAACACCAACACTGTATCGAAATATAGGAATTGCATATGCATTTATCGCTTGCATTTTATACTTTCCATTTAAACCAGACTTTAAAATTTTCCTCACACGCTTAATGTATTCGCCTATAACCTTCACCTTCATGCCTTCATCATCAATACCAAAGGCTTCATCCATTCCCAGATACTTATATCTAGTATTATCTGTTAGGTCATTAATACTAGAATGATCATTCAGGCATATGTCAGCGGTTTTCTCAATTTTGCCTTTGACAATACTAATTTTAGCACACTTCTCTAAGCCAAATTGCATCCCAATATCATCAGAGAATTGTTTAACAATACTGAGGCTCCTCTTCAACTGCACATCATTTTTGGCATAAAGTTTCAAGTCATCCATATAAAATGAATGACCAATTAATTAATTTACCATTTTTAATTTTTAGTTACGGTGTAATTTAATATTTCCAATTAATAATTTTGATTTCAGCGCTATTTTATCGAAATAATTAATTACCGAAATTTAACATCCCTGGTAGTCATTACCCATGGAGCCCTAAACGTATTATTTCGTTATGGTTCTTGTGTAGACGTCGGCAACGTCAGAAACGCAGGCAAAGCATTGGGGGCATTCAGCCGTTCCAGCCAAAGCTGCTTGCGCTGCCGGCGCCGAGACAAAGCGCCCGCGGCGGCTGAACGGTTAGATACAAATACATGTATTTACGCTTTGTGCTGAGTGAAAGCGTTGGAAACTCAGCTCTAAGCGTAAATACATGTATTTGCATCTGACCGTTCAGCCGCCGCGGCCGCTTAGTCTCGGCGCCGGCAGCGCAAGCAACTTTGGCTGGAACGGCTGAATGCCCCCATTCTTTGGGTTCACCCAATAAATATGAAACGTGAAGATTTTGGAACGTTATTATGCGTTATTTGAAGAGCTGCGAGCAGAAGAAGAGAAGTTCTTCAATTATTCCTGTGCCCTGTTCAGTCAATTCAAACCTGGAAGAACCAGTCTATACTATCGAATTCGGTCATAGGTCGACATCATTTAATTTCTATTGTATACACTTATATAGCAAGGGCTTTCTAGAGTCCCGGCCGAACGAGCTACATTTAAATTATGTCGTCCGCGCACGTGAATGTACGCGATTAATAGTAGCGACCGAATCAGACCCTAGTACCTTCGCGTGGTGAGCAACTACAAGCGTTCCCTATTTGCAATTCGCAGATTACAGATTCAGAAAATCTACGCGCATTGCCACTGAAAATATAGGTTGTTACCAGTCCTCGAATACAAACCGTGTGAAAACCGCACGGTGCGTGTGAACGCTACGATTTAGCTCAATGCACTACCGAGCGGACGGTCGCCGTGCGAAATCGGTGGTGAGGCACGGCGACCATACGGTGGACGGCGACGGCACGGTACGTGTGAAAGCTATGGTTTAATTTCATACATTTCGAACCGTACATGGACAAAAACGCACGGACGCCGTGCCCCGTGTGAAAAGGTCGGCACGGAATCCGTGCGTTCGTGGTGGACGGAGACGGCACAGTACGTGTGAAAGCTATCATTTAATCTCATACACTTCGAACCGTATAGGTATAAAAACGCACGGACGCCGTGTCCCGTGTGAAAAGGCCGTTAAAGGTTCCTATCATGTCAGCTATTTGAGAAAAACTGTAAAATTGCAAAAACGTGTTTTTTAGAATTTAAAGAAAAAGAAATCAATGCCCTGGAAATTGTAAGATGCCCCATCGAAAAGTTCAGTCTAGGCGTCCACTTGGGTTTATAACCGTTGCTTAATTTAATTCGAAATTATGTAACACAGCCCATACATTTTAGACCAAATTTTACTAAAACCCTGAAACCGAGTTCTAAAACTAAAACCCTAAGACCCAGTTCTACTTCTCCCAAAACGCGTTTTCAAATAAAACTGTTATTAATTGTTCAAAGTTTATGAAAGTTGGAAGTAATTCGAAGTAATAACGAGTTGGGCTGGATGAAGAATAATTTTTTTTAAAATAAAAATTAATTTTACTTCTATATCTTTGGCATTTTTCAAATATAAAACATCTAGCCCAACTCATGATACAAAAATAGATTTTCTATTTGAGTACAATTTTAACCCAAACATAATTACGATAATAAAACGTAATTGCCAGAAATGTACTTATTTGCCCATATTACTGCTGCCCGATGTGGACAGCAGACGTCAGGAATTTTAAAAACCGCCTATAGCTGGTAACTACCGATTGACGTTGGTGGGAGACAGGCTGACCAGTCCAAGGAAACTAAATATTTTGTGTCAAAGTAGCGATGTTTATAAAACGGAGCCTTAATAGCAAAATTTAAAATGGCAAAACAAAATGCCGTATCAGAAAATGAAAATTATCCCAAAACGAGTTGAACATGCTGAATCCAAATCTGGCAGAAACTGCAAAATTCAAAATGACGAATAGAAATCGTTAAGCTTTTTTAAACTTAAGTTGCCGCATTCTTTGAAGCTTTTATTGGCGACCCTTTGGGAACATGTTGATTTCCTATTACATCATTCAAGTTACACCTATATACCAATATTTAGGAAAAATATTTAATAATTTTCATGAAAAACTGCGCCCGCAAACCCCTTAATGATTGCGCTGTGCGCAGATCCGCGGTCTCTGGTTGACATGATTCCTCTACTCAAAATGATCTAACGTAAACATCTCGAATGCTGTATATCATTTTTTCCTGATTTTGTTATCCCCGTTTTACTACTTACATAAAAACTAATGACAAATTTCCAAAAAAACACCTTTATTACCATTTTAAGCATTTTAACCATTAGCCATTTTTTGAGTTTTTTTGTATGCTGAAGCTCTGATAAGATTTTTATGGACCGCGTCCATAAAAGAGCTTGACACCACTGGTTTACATAATATAACCATCAGGCGGCGACCGACCTGACCCTTTTGGATACGGTTTGATGTTTGCGAGATCGATCATGATCGAAAAGATAGATCTGATCGATGATCAAAAAATCTGCCTGATCTGATCGATAATGACCAATCTATTGACCTTCGATTGTGCACAAAGATTGATCACAAATTCTTGGCCCATCCCCAGCAGTGATTTGTCTTTAGAAACTGGTGAGTTTATTACAATTATGATATGTAGGATAAAAATATTGTGGGCACCACGCAAAAAATGACTTCCCGGCCTCGAGAAAGAATCACTTTCTTGGCTACCAAGCCATCATATACCAACACATTTAACATAGTATACTATTGGGGGCTGGGCTGCCCCTATGTAACGCCGCCCCTGAGTAGGATCGGAAAGCATGGAAGGAAAACATACTGCAGTTATCAGATTTGATATGAAATTTATAGTGTGTCAAAACTGATTGAAATAAAATCACAATAACTAGGTGTACCACAGAGGTGTACACCTCACTCGGTATACAAACATAAACGCAGAAGAAAAAAAAACAGTTAAACACCATTTCCTGTATTGTTCTTCTCATGATGTCCATCAATAATTCCCTCAACTTTATCGATAACTTCTTTATCAAACAAATCATTTTCGTCACTTTCCGAATTCTCTTTCCGATTTGTCTCATCCGCCGCCGGTTCCTCATCAGAAACATCGGATTCGACGTACATATCGTAATCACTATCGTGTGCGGAGTCAGAATCTCCGATCTCCATCATCTCAATGTTTGGATCGGGGGCGTCAGATCTACCAGAAGTACTCGGTAGCGTTGCACTTTGTTTCTTATTTTCGACAAGTTGTTTTTGGACTTCATCCTCGACATATTTATTCACAATATCTCTGCAATGGTCCGCAAATTTATCCGGTAGCCAACCATCCTTGTAATGGCATTTTGTTCCGGGTAAAACTGGAGGGAGGCGACTGAGCATCGACTGGATATCCGGAAGGTGGATTTCGCAGTACTGTCAGAGAATATAGGTATTATAATTATAGGTGCTCTAGGCAAAGACAAAGAATACAAACCAACAACTGAATTGATAATAATGTTTAGGTTTTATTTTCCCGGGGTGAATACCTTTATTTCTCTAATGTTACTGGGCTACTGTGTCAAAGATGTCTTTATGATATTTGATTAAGTACGCGTGTCTTTTTACTGAGGGTTGTGAGTTCTTTTAGTTATTATGCTTAGTGCACATGATCTTATAAGTTATAACGCATGGTGATAACTACTGATTGCAGCTCCACGTCCCTATGTAGGGGAATGTTTAAACACATTTAAAATTTCAAGAAGTTTTTAGGTCCTTTCGTTTCTGAGTTATTAGCAATTTTTGTTTTCGGCATCTATGAACCAAAATTCTAACTTTAAATAAAATCAAATTTATTGAATGCGATAGTTTTGTGTCAGTCATGTTTTGTGCAAGTTTTGTGCTCATTTCGATCCCGAGTTATTAGCATTTTAGGTTTGTGGCTATTTCGGACTATTTTAGAAATTTTAAATAAAATCAATTTTGCTTTTGCGAAAGTTTTGTGTTGGAATTGTGCTGTTTTGTGCCGAAAAGGAAGTTTTGTGGTCATTTTGTTTTCGAGTTATTTGTAATTTTCGGTTGGAGGATGTCAACAATAGTCAACAATGTGTATTGTAATATATACCAGAAAATGCCAAAAAATTTGTTTGCTAACTATTTAGCAAAAGGCACGATTACATTAAGATAGTAAGTAACCACTCTACCGTGTTTGGTAGAGTAACCGTTTACACACAAAATATTAATTGGTAGAATAGAGTACAGATACAGAATGTTAGAAAAAAATTTTATTGGTAAAATGTTGTTTAAACAAGTTTTCACGTCTAGTTTTTCTATAGAACAAACCGTTTACAAAGAAATTTAAATGTTAATTAATCTGCAACTATTTCTATTCTTCCGTGCACCGCTGTTTACACCAGTGGCGTAGAAGTAGAGTGCGGACTATGGTTGGGGAATGGAAGGCAAGTGGATAGTGTACTAGTCACATGTGCTATCTACACTACTCTACCAGTTACTATCTTTAGTACTCGACTCATACTAGCTCTTCTTGTTTACATTAAGCTAGTAGCAGGATAGTACTTACTCTACCTACTAACTCTACCGCTTACTATCCTAATGTAAACGTAACTTTACTGGTGAAATCTGGACTATTCATAAATTACGTACATTTTACGTACAGAGCCTAGACGAGAGACAGATACGGATAGTGCCCGGACCCTAGTGCCCAAATAGAAACATGCTTATAACTCGAAAACGAAAACCAGACTTGCGGCACAAAACCAGCACAATATTTTAGAATCAAAAAGTATTCGATTTTGTTCCGAATTTGGAGGTTAGGTCAGGCATGTCCACAGCTAGTTTGCTGTACAGAACATCACAAAACTAGCAGAAAACTTTGGCATTAAAACAAATTTTAAATGTGAATGTGGGGGCTGGTATTGTCACAGCCCCCTTCGGAGAAATGCTTATAATTTGGAAACGAAAGAAGCACAAACTTTGGCATTAAAAAATATGAACTTTGAAACTGGGGGGCTGGCATGTCGAGAGCCCCCTTTAGAAAATTGTTTACAACTCCAAAACCAAAGGAGCACAATACCTTTGGTTTGCGACAAAAAAAAGGCACAAAAAACCCACAAACAAAATTTTGCATGAGCAAATTATGAAATTTCGAATATGGGGGGGGGGGGGGGTGGACTGACGCCATGGACCTACTGATTGCCTGTGTGGTTGGGAAATATTTGCTTGTCTCTAAAGACAGCCGACTAAAGCAATCACATAAGTTGAAGCTACCATGTTTGCGGAAACCGTAAGAATCGGAGAAAAATTATACCTGATAGAACATTTGCCTTGCTGGAGGCAAGATCCCTGGTTTCAGCATGTAAGAGCTCTCGTTCACCTGAGAATATTCTTCTGTTGCGTCAGCAATTTGCTCGAGAGACTGCTTATCAGCCTGTACGCATCTCCGTTTCAGATAAACAGCCTCTTTTAGACCACCTGCAAAAATACAAACACATTTAAAATTACCGAAAAACATTGTTTGGAAATAGGGTTGCCAGGTGTTCTGAATTTTGCGGGATATCCTGGATTGACTTAAATTCGGGCGTGCTGTGATATACGTCTACAGGACGTCTAATGAATGGAGGTGTATGTACAATGTACAACTACATAGGGCACTGTCCAGCATTAGCTAGTGCTTGTTAGCGCCGAGCTAAGTGGTAATGTTTTTGACCTCAAGCGTTTGTTGGGTGATATTTAACTTTTTGACTTCTTATGAGCGCTATGTTGAATTTTTACAGCTTTAAATAGAATATTAAAAATACTTTACAACCATGTGTAACACGCAGAGATGTAAAAGCGTAATTTATCGGGTATATAATAATAATATAATAGGTATAGCAGTATTAAGATTATTATAGACTGTGATCAGAAGGCTGCTTTCAATTACGTACCAAAATTAGAAATTTAGAATATAGAATTTTGTAGCTGTGGCACTAGAAAAGTTGCACTAAGGTATCTTGAAAACTAACGATTTTACTTGGTCATATTTTGACATTCTGGTCTTTACTGAGCTATCTAAGGCCCTACATTCAAAAAATGTCCGAAACAGGTGTCGCCTACTCCAAGAATTTATCCAAACCCTTTCGAATCTTGAAATCAAAAAAATAGAGCATACGCAAGAAGGGTGCCTTCTTTCTGTAAGAGATTTTTTCTTTCAAAAAACCTGAAAGGTTTCCAAAAAAAAAATCGCAAAGATGGGCAATTTTCAACTATTCAAGTCAAGATTGACAAGTTAATAATGCTTCAATTTGAATGGTTTATGCATAAATACAATTGTTACAGTGTCCCCCAGGTTTCGAGAAAGCGGTTTTGGCATAAAATAGACCACAACACCATGTTTTGTGCAAAAATGTGTTTCCATCAGTGAAATTTGCAGGGTTTGGCAGTCCTCTGCGTGGTGGCGCTAGTTGTTCTAGAATTCCTGGCTTCGCTGCCAGCATTTCCATTGGTCTACGTAAAAACTAAGTTACAACCCACTTCTAACGCTGCGAGTTTGGTACAGACGCCAAAATTGTACCCCAATATGTGCAAAGATTTATTATTTCCTTCATAATATTGCAAAGCCACAACTCACAACACACAACGATATTTTTCGTCCTGAATTTGCAACTGTTTGATAGTCCGACCGACCAGGGCAACAGAATATGTTAGGAGGTATACTTACCTATACGTAGCGATCGCATGGCGCGGCGGGCTCGTAGCCTGGAGCAGAATCACGGAAATGGAATCGAGATATACTCGATTCGAACAATTTAAATGCTCTCAAATGACTGCCACTTCCGGTTATACGGAAGTTGATATAAAATTTGTCACTTATCAAAATACACCAAGTTTTTATCATGTGTACCTATACCTAAAAGCCAAAAGTAATCACGAGTATTTTAATTTTACTACATTTTTGTTGTTTGACTTTTGCGAATCGTTTTACATTGAATATCTTGGTTATTTTTCATGCTAACAGTTATATGTTTATTTGTAGAATATATAGATTACGCAAAATATGATCAACAAAATTATAATGTTTGGTACATATTTTATACAGGCTGCGTAAAATTTGCAACGAGTTTAAAAAATTGAAAATTTTTTGATATTTTGATTTAAACAAAACATCCGACGCGAACACCGTAATAAAACTTCTTTCGGTGCACAAAATGATTTTAATTATTTCGTTCATAACTGACCCCCTAAATGACGCGATATTTGTTTGTTTTGTTCCTGAACTATCCGGGGATCATAATATGGAAAGAGTATTCGTACTGGTTTTAGTTGACTCTTACCGCTACCACTCCCGAGTGCCGTGAAATTGAAAGTATCAGAATAAAATACAGATATCCGCATATATCTGTATATGTGACCATGCTTGACAAATGGGCCGATATACCTAAGAAATGGGTGAATGAATTTGTTGATTGATTCCAATATATAAACATATTGTGATTGTAAACATCAAATTTTTTTAAATTGTCCCGATATTGATACGTCTGTTTAATAGCTTTAACGGTAATTTACAAAATTTATGGCCTTTCCGCTACCATTTGGACAATTAAAAATCCTACAGAAGTAAGACACAAAAAATGGGGTTGTCATTTAAAAAAATACGATAACTTTTTTTTAAGATAACAAATCGTTTCCATTCTTTACGCGCTCACTATATGTATTATTTTATCAGTTTTATAAGACGAATGTGACAAGATATCTTATCAATCGAGTTAGGTATATACGGTATTTTACAACATTGAATAATAAATTACAGAATTGCTCTTTTCATTATGTAGCTTTTTCATTATAAAACTAATAACAACAGTTTCACAATGTGGTTATTGTGGAAACAGTAGAAAACATAATACATGCCTTTTATATTTGGCTTGTATATAATACAATTTACTGTAGCGTTCTAGTTAATTATTTCAGGTACATAATTATTTATTATACATCGAATTTTATTGTACATAATTATGCAGGTACATTATACATATACATGCTACAATGTAAATTTAGCTTCAGCTGCATTTCCTTGTATATACCTAAACAAATTATTATAAGATTTTAGTTAATTATTTCAGGTATATAATTATGTTATATACATTCTACGAACATTTCACTTCTATTGTAGTTGCCTTGAATAGGATATAATTTACTATTTTAGTTGATTATTTTAGGTACACAAATATTTGATATACATACATATGGAGTGTTAATTGTACATAATTATACCTGATTTACTTATTCACTAGTTGTTTTGATTTGCCATCTTGTTTGAATTCATATGTCAGATGTATAGAAACAAAAACCTAGACAATGTTTCAATCATTTACATTTCATCTGTGCTTCTGTATATTTCGAATTGCTTTATTTCTCATTCCTAATATCTTTATCTACTGGTTCGAAAATTTAAAAATGTATCCGTAAATCTTAAAAGTCTGCAGAAATCGGAAGTCATCCTTTATTGTCGGGTACAGCTGAACCAGTACTTTCTGAGCGAAGCGATTCGCAATACTACCGCATATCACATCGTAGGTCTGTCAATCGAGTCAATCGACAATAATATTGTCACCGCGTTGGTATTCTGCTCGCCGGATACATGAAATAGATCTAGTCAGAACAGTTTTGCGGTCGACGGGTGGCCTAGAATCGCTTTCGTACTACATAGTGCATACGATCTTCTCGTATTTACTGCCCTCCTGTTACGCCGCGTTCATAAAAAATCAGAACGAGCGCCATTATACTCGATAGGCGTGTCTAAACTCCCTTCCACATGATGACATATTCCCAGAGCCCACCTCCCGTAAGCTTGTTTCCGCTTACTGCTGCCCCGCCAAACATGGGCCAGGACCGTGCATGTATGCTGCTAAGGTGACTAAATTTGTTGTTAAATATCAGGTTGTACCCATGTAAATAGTTTATGAGATATTTAATTTGTTTGCAAAAAATGGCAATTGCAAGGCGTTTTAAAAACTGTTGTGGATTTACAAGCCTGCTGTCTATGGATATATATTTTATAGTTAGTCATGAAATATTAGTATGTGTGTAATCATGATTTCGTGTTATTGACTTTTGTAATATTTGTCTAATACAAAAACCATTCTATTCAAACCATTGCGTTTATATTAACCTCAATAGGTTATGGGCCCAGAGATCGCAAATACATAGAATGGCAAGAAGTAACGATTTGTTGGCTTGTGTAGATGAGCTTGTTGGAAATGAAAATTGGGAATCATGGGAAGATTCTATGCGGATGTTGTTTCGAGCGACCAGAGTTTTGGATGTAGTAGATGGTTCAAGAAAACAACCTGTGCTTGATGACAATTCTACAACGGACCAAAAAGAAGAAGCAGCAACGTATGACGTCGATTGTGCCAGAGCTCAACTATATATTACACGAGCGTTAAGTCAGCAGCACAAGCGTCATGTTCTTGGTTGTCGTACGCCTAAGGAAATGTGGGATCGGTTACGGAGAACGTTTGGAATGGGGACTGGTCAGAGACTGGATAAGTTATTGGAGCAATTTTTTGGCTACGCGTATGATGCGGCAGTGGATATGATCACTCATATTGGTGAGCTCCATAATTTATTTAACGACATAAATAGCGAACTAAAACGCAAAAATAAGGCAGCACTTGATGAATGTATCCTTCTTGGTCGAATTCTGTATATACTGCCAGTCGATTATATTCCAGTAAAAACCGTATGGGAAACCGAGAATGATGCAAGAACATTGGATGTGTTGACTGATCGTATCAGAAATCACGAAGAAAGGGTTAAAAGTGGTTCAGACAGTGGAACAGTGGCGTTGCGAGTAGGAAGAGCAGGAACTACAAACAGCAGCATTGGTGAACCATCCAAGAGAGCTGAGAAGTTTGTAGGTGCAAGAAAGCAAACCAATGGGAATTTTCGTTTCAAATGCTATTACTGCCGGATTTATGGGCACAAAGCCAACGAATGCCCTGAGAAAAAAGTCAAATTAGTAGATATATTATTTGACGAGCACATAATTAAGGATATAAATCGCGAGCATGAAGTTACACGCGAGTCGTAGGCGCGATTTTTGCTCGCGATTTATATCCTTAATTATGTGCTCGTCAAAGGAGAAAAAGCCCTTCAATAAGGAAGCTAACGAAAAAGCTTTGGCGCTCTACAGTTTTACAAGATGTATAGGTGTAGACGCATGGGTGGCAGATTCCGCCTGTTCTCAGCATATGACGTCTAACAAGGCCAACTTCACTACGTATGTGCCTTTGAAAGTGCCGGTCTCTATTACGGGGATAGGAGCGCATGAACTGTTATCCCATGGTATTGGTGAAGTCATGGTAAAAGCGAAAGTAGGAGGAAAGTGGTATGAACGCCTGTTGGGCAACGTAATGTACGTCCCAGATCTAGGTGGAAACTTGTTCTCTACAGTTAAATCGCGTAAACGAGGCTGTGCTACACATTTCTACGCTAATGGGAAGTGTGAAGTCAAAAGAAGTGGAGAGGTGCTTGTGACAGGACGGATGGCTTCTAATGGACTTACAGTTTTGAATGTACTAGTGGTCAAACCAGAGAAGTCCATTTTGGTTAATTTACCGTCGGGAGCAGAGTCGCTACAAGTATTACACGAACGGCTAGCACATCAAAATAAGCGTCATGTGGCAAGATACCTCGAAGCACGTGGTATCAAAGTACAACCAAAAGAAGAGTTCTGTGTAGGGTGCGTAAAGGGAAAAATGCACCGGAAGCACTTTGGTACGCGAAGTGTACGTGCTACCAAACCCGGAGAGCAAATTAATGCTGATCTTGTTGGACCTATGTCAGGAGACTCCATTGGCGGATCAAGGTACGCATTGATACTTAAAGATGACTTCTCAAAATTTCGAAGGTTGTTTTGTTTGCAAGCCAAGAGTGAAACTCCAACTTGTATCGAGACGTTTCTTCAGGAGGCAAAAACAGCAGGCATTACTGTGAAGACATTGCTGTGTGATTCAGGTACGGAGTTCGTAAATAGTAGGCTGAAGACAAATTTGAGGAAATACGGAGTCACACTGCGCTGTCAATGACTGAATCTCCTCAGCAGAACGGTGCAGCAGAGAGAGAAAACCGAACTGTCATAGAAGCAGCGCGAGCAATGTTAGGACAGAAGAGTTTACCAGTCAGGTTGTGGGCCGAAGCGTGTAAGGCAGCCGTATTCACGCTGAATCATACAGCACCCACGCCAGTGGATAAAGCAACTCCTTATGAACTTTGGTATCAAAAGCCAGACCGGTTTGACATCAATAGATTAAAGATTTTTGGTACCAAGGTATGGTATTTGTTGCTGAAACGTCTCAGAAGACTAAAGTTTGGTCCCAAAAGTGAATGTGGCCTGTTGGTGGGGTATGAAGAATCCGACGGTTACAGGATATACGTCAGCAACAGAAGAGACTTGGTCCGGTCCTGCAATGTAGTTTTCGAGGAAGAGACGTCTTATGAAGTCAGCCAGCATGAAGATGTTGATACCTGCCAGGAGAAGGAACAGGTAAAGCCAGAAAATTCTCAGGAGAAAAGTGTTGAGAAGAAAAACGACGATAAAAGTAGACCAATACGTGAGAAGAAATTACCGAAATATCTAGAGGGCTACGAAGTTGAAGTACCAAGAAAAAGAACATCAAATTTACATGATTGTGCATATTACGCATTCATTGCTGGAGGGACTCCGTCAACTTATGAGGAGGCTGTCAAATCAGACGAAGCATGTCCGTGGAAAGAAGCAATGACGAATGAAATGCGATCCCATGACGAAAACGGGACGTGGAAACTGGCACAGTTACCGAAAGGTAAGCGGGTACTAAGAAATCGGTGGGTTTTTCGAATGAAAATAAAAGCAGATGGTTCTCCAGACAAGGCTAAAGCTTGATTAGTGGTGAAAGGCTACGCACAGAAGCCAGGTATAGATTTTAGTGAATTATTTGCACCTGTAGCACGATATGATACAGTCAGGACGTTATTGAGTATTGCGGCAATTGAAAAACTAGAACTACACCAATTTGATATAAAAACTGCGTTTTTATATGGGGAAATTGAGGAAGAATTGTATATGAACCAACCTGAAGGGTTTGAAGATGGAACTGACCTTGTATGTCGTCTACAAAAATCGTTATACGGACTAAAACAGGCTCCGCGATGCTGGAATAGTCGCTTCAAGGAGTTTATGTTTGCACACGATTTTCGTGAAAGCAATGCAGATCCATGCTTATTTATTCGTTTTAGAGGCAATAAACAACTTTTTATTGCTATCTACGTAGATGATGGATTAGTGGTTGGAAGTGATAGAAGTGAAATTAACGAGCTAATTTCTGAATTGAAGAGTGAATTCCAAATTACGGAGGGGTCATTGGATTCATTTCTTGGTATACAAATTCGATATATGGATGGTGGAATATTTATAAGCCAATCTGCCTACACTAAGAAAATAGTTCAAAGGTTTGGTATGGAGAACGCAAAACCAGCTTCTACACAATCTACACCAACAATGCCATTGGAGAAAAATGAAGAAAGTATCGAACTCGATCAGAACACACCGTATCGCGAAGCTGTCGGCTGCTTGCAGTATTTGGCAATTGTAACACGCCCAGACATAGCGTTTGCTGTTGGAGTTACAGCAAGAGCGGTCTCAAAACCAACTCAAGCAGATTGGAATCGAGTGCAGCGAATATACAGATACCTGAAAGAAACATATTATTTTGGAATTCTGTATAGCTCGAATTGTAAAGAACAGTTTGCGACGTATAGTGATGCTGACCATGGAGGAGACTGGAAGAATGCCAGATCAACAACTGGACTTGTTAGCCTATATGCAGCAGGAGCCATAGTGTGGTCAAGTAGTCAGCAAAATATAGTTGCACTGTCATCTACTGAAGCGGAGTACATAGCTGCTAGTGAGGGAACTAAGGATATAATCTGGTTAACTAAACTGTTTAAGGAGTTAGTGGATTTTAGAAAGTGCCCATCTTTATATTGCGATAATCAAAGCTTTGGCCGAAAATCCAACTTTTCACAAACGGACTAAACACATTGCTGCTAAACTGCATTGCTTTCGTCTGTGCTGCGGTATCTGGGTTTGGATGATGCATCTGTGGGTTTGCTTCTGGACTATGTGTCCGGGAGACGGCAGTCGTGGTGATTGGCGAGCACGTATCTGAGTCACTTTTTACGTCGTCTGGCTGTCTCTCCCCTTCTGTATACCTTGTACACATCCATCTTTCATACAACTATCAAGAGCTGTCGGTGCCATTTTTACGCAGATGATACCCAACTCTACTTTTCTTTCCCCCGTAATGAAGTTGACGCAGCGTCGAGAAAGATAAGCTCTGATTTGGCAGCGTTGGTTGACATATCAGGGCGCCATAATTTTTTGGAGATCAACCCAGGGAAGACGGAGGTTATACTTTTCGGTCCGAAGGGGTTGAGAGAACAGGTCCGGTCGGAGTTAGCTATTTACATTGATGGACAGCAATTGATAAGCACGAAGACTGTTAAAAGTCTGGGTGTTATCATTGATGAGAACCTGCAGTTTGCGGAGCATGTTAATAAGTGTATGAGAAGAGCCTATTGTAACTTAAAATTGATATATAGCAAAAGAGATTACCTCAACATGAAGACTAGACGCATGCTCTGCGATTCGTTGGTTCTGTCGAATTTTAATTACGCCGATGTACTCTATTCGCCGTTTTTAACTGTTTTTTGAAGCGGAAGGTGCAGAGGGTACAGAATGCTTGCCTTAGGATGTTGTATGGGTTGCGCCGGCGAGATCATGTTTCCCATAAGCTGTCCTATATCAATTGGCTGAGTATGATAAACTGGCGGCTCGCGCATTCGGCACTACTGTTTCACAGAATCATTTTATCTGGCAGTCCACCATATCTGTATAACAAAATTAAATTTCGTTCGGATGTGCACACCATAAATGTCCGGTTCAGGGGCGCCCTGACACCGCCGATACATCGAACAGAATTCTTTAAGAAATCTTACTCGTACCAAATCACCAAAATTTGCAATCACATGCCGGTGGACTGTACGGTGTGCACATCTGTGAGCTCTTTTAGGCGCATGTATCGCGCACATCTGATCGCGGAGCAGTGTGCCGGAGGCTGATTGGCATGGTTTTCTTTTTATTTTTGTTGTAGTGTTGCTTTTATTGTTCGTGGGCATGATCATTTACGCATAGGTGCAGAAAGAGGCAGTTTTAAGATTTTAATATTTTTTATATTTGATATGCGGGAGGCAAACATTTATTTATTATTATTTTTTTTCTCTTTGTTAGTTTTTTTTTTGTATTTTTGTATAATTCTCCGGTGGGATGGAAGAACAATATTACTATTGAATCCCTCCGTTTGTTCACGTATTATTGCTGTCGATATTTGTTTTAATGTAATGATGTGTGTGGACAATAAACTGATTATTATTGTTATTATTATTATTAACATAAGATATCATTTTATCCGGGACGCGCTTGCAAATGAAAAGCTGAAGATAGTTTACGTGGATACAAAATGCCAAGTAGCAGATATCTTTACTAAGCATGTTTGTCATGTTGACCAATTTAAGTTATTACGTGAGAAACTAGAAATGTTCTTTTACCTAGTTTGTTTATCAGGATCATGGAATGAATAGACATCAGCTTGAAGGGGAGTGTTGTGGATTTACAAGCCTGCTGTCTATGGATATATATTTTATAGTTAGTCATGAAATATTAGTATGTGTGTAACCATGATTTCGTGTTATTGACTTTTGTAATATTTGTCTAATACAAAAACCATTCTATTCAAACCATTGCGTTTATATTAACCTCAATAAAAACTAAGTAAAACTATATTTTTGGAGATTATGTCACCCTATACTCAGACTTCATAACTAAAACTATTATTTTATAACCCGTGTATGGTGAATAAACTGTCAAATTTGATGGTTGCAATTTTAGTTTTAACATTTACAAAAACATTTTTTCGTTTTGAGAAATTCTACATTCATTTATATGTTTAAAGATTAATAAATATATAGTTAAAGTATTTAATGCTTTGCAGGTGCCAGGTATACTTACAAGCAGCCCGAACTCTGAAATCGAAGGTTTGGTATACTCTCGATTCGGGTTCCTGTTTAGGATCATATCCGAACCTGACCCACATTGACCTCCAAGGTCCGTTTTTGCAAAAACAAGCCACTGCGGGAAGTACAAACTTAACCTGCTCGCGTCTTATCTTGCTGACGCCAAGTATGGCCATTCGGGACCAAATCGGTCTCGTCTCAAACAACTAAAACAAATAAAATAAGAAGTATAAGAGTATTCAATTCAATTTATTGCATTCATTACGCACCGTAGTGCAAGCATATGAAATTTAGACTACCTACACACTCAAATTGTAGATAGGACTTATTATAAGTGGAGATGGTAAAAGGGCTTATATAATGACCTTATGAAAACAAATACAAGGCCGGGGGTGGTATAGTGTTATTTTGGGGGGGGGGGGTTGAAAGGGGGTGCAAAATATATTATTGCGTTTGCCGGCAAAACTCGAAGTTGAAAAATGTTTACACTATTCTGTAGCCCCAGGCCAATGGCGCTATAGATTAAAAACCTAGAAAACCTAGAAATTGTTACAAAAATGTTGGAGTTAGCGTAACTTCCAAATAAGCGTGAAGTTATTAACTTTTATGAAATATGAATGAGTTCATTGTGCAAGGGAGAATAAAAATCCTGAAGTGAACAAAAAGCCTCCTTGTCCTTGCAAAGTATATTTAATTTTCTATAAACACGTTTCGGTGGGCACCACCATCATAAGTATTATAATCTACAAAAAGGAACAAGAAACAACGAATAACAAAAAGAGATAGATACAAAGAATTCAAAAAATATTCAAACAATCCAAAAAAATAACAAAAATTTTAAAATCAAAAAAACTTTACAAGAAGCACATACAAAACAAATTGAACAATGTACTTACAGTCAAATATCAGATTTTTTATTCGTTGTTTCTTGTTCCTTTTTGTAGATTATAATACTGCTGATGGTGGTGTTCACCGCAACATGTTTAGAGAAAATTAAATATACTTTCCAAGGACAAGGAGGCTTTTTGTTCACTTCAGGATTATGAACTTTTAAACTTTGCAAAAGTTTGAAGCGTCATAGCGCAAAAGTTTACTTTTTGATGAGCAACTTAAATTATTATTTTTTTTTCAATTTCTCTTTAGGTAATAAACTTTCGGTAATTGGAGTACCTTTGCCATAACTTATTCTATCTAAAAACACTCAACTCAATTTCAGGCAACTGGTCTCTTTTCGTATCCAAGCACACAAATGTTTATAACTTTTACAAATATTAATGCATAACTTTCTTTCATACGTCAAATTGTAGGTAATTAGAAGAGCTAAGCACCCTCAGACGTTCGGAGTTTTGCACTATTGCTAACAACCCCTAATTTACGATAGTATGTAACCACCCACATAGTAAAAATTCGCCGAGAGCCACAGATAGATGTACGTTTTGAAAATATTATTGTATAACTTTCTTTCATATGTCAAGTTGTAGTTGTAGTTGTAATTAGAAGGACTAGGCCACCCCCCAACGTTCAGAGTTTTGCACCATTGCTAACAACCCCTAAATGACCATAGTTTAGTATAGGACAAACTAATTGCTCTTGAAAACGTGCCGTTAACATACATATTACATTAAATACAGAAATAATAAACGCCTCTCAACTTTGCATTTAGTTTATTAATCTACTTTTGTACTAGTTTCGGCAGTGCTGCCTTCCTCAGCAAAAAATCTACAGAAAATGAGAAAGGGAATAAGCGAACAATCATGTGTATATACAGAACAGAAAAAAACAGAAAAATATAGAACTCACTGTCAGAAATTAAAACATCGAATGCTGCATTGAAATGATTTCCTTGTCAAGATCATTATGAAACATCTAAACAAAACAAAACACTACAGTATGGTATATATAAATAAATACACAGTCAAACGATCGTGAACAGCAATTGAAAATATTAAAAAACTTAAAAAAACTTAAAAAAACTGAACTTATAAATATTGAGCATGTCAAACTGAGGTTGAGTATACAAATAATTATTATAAATAAACAGATAGCGATGAAAAACTTACATTAGATGGGAGAAGCACGGGAGTTACCAAATTAACCAATACATGTATGAAGCTCAACAGTTAAAAGGTTCTAATTGTATAATTTAGGTATAGACCATGTGGCGGGTCTGCGAAGAGGCAAGAACTAGACAGTATTCAACCAACGTAGCGAAGCAGACTTTTGGTCGCCTCGACTAGGCAAGTAGGGGGGGGGGTGAAATATTTTTATTCTATTCTACTCTAAATTCCAATCTACTTTTTACTTTAAATTGGCACAGAAATAATAAAAAAATAAAATAAAAACTGAATAGAGAAATATATGACCACGACAGTCAAACCAACACAAATTGAAACAAAATAAAATAACGGATCAAAGAAAAGCAAACTAAATGTAAGAAAAAAGGGGCTGATATATAAAATTTAATTGATCGTTCATAAGAGTGTATTGCCTCTGTTGCCCATGCTTTCTAATCTCGTATTGCTCCAATAAATCCAACTTATAACCTTTCTGGCACTTGTGAAGGAGTTTTACATTATTAAAATCAATTTTATGTCCGGTCTCAATTTTATGCCTATAAATATTAGATGTGGTTTGACTTTTGTGTTCAGACAAAAGTCCCCCCCCTACTTGCCTAGTCGAGGCGACCAAAAGTCTGCTTCGCTACGTTGGTTGAATACTGTCTAGTTCTTGCCTCTTCGCAGACCCGCCACATGGTCTATACCTAAATTATACAATTAGAACCTTTTAACTGTTGAGCTTCATACATGTATTGGTTAATTTGGTAACTCCCGTGCTTCTCCCATCTAATGTAAGTTTTTCATCGCTATCTGTTTATTTATAATAATTATTTGTATACTCAACCTCAGTTTGACATGCTCAATATTTATAAGTTCAGTTTTTTTAAGTTTTTTTAAGTTTTTTAATATTTTCAATTGCTGTTCACGATCGTTTGACTGTGTATTTATTTATATATACCATACTGTAGTGTTTTGTTTTGTTTAGATGTTTCATAATGATCTTGACAAGGAAATCATTTCAATGCAGCATTCGATGTTTTAATTTCTGACAGTGAGTTCTATATTTTTCTGTTTTTTTCTGTTCTGTATATACACATGATTGTTCGCTTATTCCCTTTCTCATTTTCTGTAGATTTTTTGCTGAGGAAGGCAGCACTGCCGAAACTAGTACAAAAGTAGATTAATAAACTAAATGCAAAGTTGAGAGGCGTTTATTATTTCTGTATTCAATATACGACCTTTGCACCATGGACTTTTCCGAATTCATATTACATTATACAGTATGTTCATTTCAAAAGTATCCACCCTTAATAACTCTTGACCTGATGCGATTATTGCTTTGAGTGGAAATACGTCGATTTAGATATCAAGGGGGAAGTTCAAAAATGGTACCTAGAGAATTTTAGGTTTCATCCCGTCACACCCCAGCCACCCCACTTTGAAATTTCAAATGGCACCTTCTAACTTGTGATACATCATTTGAAAGGGCACACAATTGTCTAGTCAACAATGATAAAAAAAAGAAATCGATCGATTGGTTCTTAAGATAGATTACACAGAAGATGGAAGGTATGAAATTGCTTACTATTAGCAAAACACTGCGGATTGGATATACTGTTGAATTAAATTACAGTCATAAGAAATAAAAAACTAAAATGAATAATAAAATAAGAAAACATTTTATGACATGTTCGAAATGGCCACCATTATTTGCTAGATAAAAAAACATTCTGTTTTCGAACTCTTCGCGAACGCAAATAATGGTGGCCATTATTTTAGTTTATCTTAAGAACCAATCAATCGATTTCATTTTTGTATCACGGTTGAGTAGAGAATTGTACGCCCTTTCAAATAATGTATCACAAGGAAGAGGATGCCTCTTGAAATTTAGACGTGGGGTGGCTGGGCGCGATGGGATGAAACCTAAAATTTTCTAGATACCATTATTGAACTTCCCCCTCGATATCTAAATCGACGTGTTTCCAATCAAAGCAATAATCGCATCAGGTCAAGAGTTATTACAGGTAGAGTTATTTCATAACTTCCATCTTCTGGGTAGTCTATCTTAAGAACAAATCGATCGATTTCATTTTTTTTTATCAAGTTTGAGTAGAGAATTGTGTGCCCTTTCAAATGAAGTATTATTATTAACTAAGTAAGGGGTGCCATTTGAAATTTCAAAGTGGGGTGGCTGGGGGGTGAAGGGATGAAACCTAAAATTCTATAGGTACCATTTTCCAACTTCCGCCTCGATATCTAAATCGACATGTTTCTACTCAAAGCAGTAATCGCATCAGGTCAAGAGTTATTAAAGGTGGATACTTTTGAAATGAACACACTGTATATTTAAAAACATAAACGTAAATGTTTACCTTCTTCAATTTATCGTACGCATTCTTCATGGAGACGCGCATATTTACAATCTGCAGGGCGAGAGGTGGCGGCGCACTTGGTGGTTCGGGGTCGTCGAATATGTAGAGGGCAGCGGCGGGGGCCGATTTCCCCACGACGGGGCCCAGAGGCTTTGGTCGCCCTCCGCCGTCAGGCTTCTTGTCGGCAAACTTGGACCGATCAAAGTAGACGCCCATATGTAAGTGGTTGTGGTCGTAGCGGGAAAACACCGGCGCAGGTAAGTAAACCGGCATGTCTTTTAGTTCGTCGTTCCTAAATTTAGTTTGCAAGATTATATAATTATAAAGAAACTTTCAGATACTTGTAGTTTATGCATTGCACCCAGGAAGTCTGAAGAGGTTTTTGATACCCTATCTTCTGTTTTTCTTAATGGCGCCATAATGGATTTTGATATTCCCGTAAAATATTTTAAATTTTCTACTGGTTCCAATTATTATTTTTATCTCAAGATATACCAAGTGATCCACGCCATAGGTACGCCCGTATAGTTTTACTTTATAAATAAAGTAATATAATATAATCAAAATTAGATTCAAATACCTTGAAGAAAATTGCCATAAATACATTTTCTTAATCACATCTGTTGATATTTACAACTTACAACTTGATATTTTTAATTTAAATATAAATAAGAAACTCTATGAGAAAAATATTCTAAATCATTTTGTTGTTGTTTTTCTTGCACTGCCTTGTTTTTGAAACAGCTATCCTCCAAAGTTAAAATAATGCCATCACATAAAACCTAACTGCACTAAAGATTTTAAGGGGTTCTTAAGTTAGGTATTTTGATTTCTTAGCCAGCTTTTAATTTCTTTGGTACTTTTAATGTTAATTCTTTTTTAAAAAGAGACGTTTTGTTAAATTACATATGAATTAAAAATGGCGACAATTTTTATGTCATTCCCTAGTAGTGTTTGCCAATTATAAAATTTCAGATCTCAATTATTGTTTATTTCAGTGATAACACTCCTTCTTGTGTCGCATCACCGGCACTTCACAAGTTCTTAAGGAATTGAGGTCATATGAAACTTCTCAAAAGAATAACATTTACTTTCTTAAAAAAGTCAGTAAAAAGTTTCATATGGATTTTAGTTTGTTCTTATGTTTATTTTATTCAATATAATTTTATAACTTTTCTTGTTTTTACTTATGAATGTATTTACTTTTTATTGTTGTAATGGGTAATGCTGTTATTTTTGAAATACGGATTGTTTCATATGTATTTTATTTTTAGTTGTATTGTTAATATTTCAAACTTCTTAAGGAACTGAAAAAAACAAATATGTGCCTAGAAAATAATTTAGCGGGTAAAAAGTGGGACGCCGAAAGTATTGTAACCGTGCTATATAACCGATGGAACGATAACTGAACTTTTTCCAAAGGGCGCCAAAAAAATCACCGTATATACAAAGCGATAAAATCTCTACTGTCCCTTTTTACCAAAGCAAGACAAATGTGCTTGCCTATTGTTTGTTAGATATTTGTTTCTCATTAAATTGGCCCGATATTATAAGAAATGCAAACAACATAACATAACATTGGACTGAAATGTTCTGTTATTGCAAATTTCATTATTTATTATAGTTTCACGCTTCACAATAGATGCAATCCATTTTATAAATACATATTTGAATCATAAATATTATTAGAAATACGAGGAATTAAAAATGTGCACTTTTTTGGCCCAGTGCTTAAAATGTAAAATCATGTTATCAAGTAATGTGATCATGTCTTTAAGGACCGTGGCAGTGCTTTGCTCCCCAGGGCACCCCAGCTTTTATGTCAAGGGACTCCCACAGCTTTTGTGATCATCTGAAACAGCATAAAGCGGGCAAGTGAGGTGAAGTTAGTCTTTCAGGTATCGCCAATGACACGGTACCTGCTTGCCTGGGCGCACTTATTAAAAACATTAGTAATATCTTACGCAATCCAGTTTTCTTCGGGCAACTTATCGGGCACAATCTCATTGTAGATGTACTGCGCCGTGGATATTTTTGATTCCTTTCCATTCACAATCAAAGGCAAATACTGAAAATCGCAGGGCTCTAAAAAAAAAAAAAATTCTAAAACAGTGCCGATTAATGTAGAGGGTTTTTCAATAGTTTGATATAGAAAGAGGCTACTATTGAGTATACTATGAAATGAACAGCAATTTGAACTGGAAACATGGCATTTTCCACTATGGATATACAGGGTCCTGCAACTCAGCTCCCGTCTTCTCTAGCTCAGTTACTAATTAAGCTACGAGTTTGACATTTTGCCGGCTTACCCTGTACTCTATGGTAAATTTCAAGAAATTATTTTTGATTATACAGGATATCCCAAAAATGTGCAACGCCATGGTAATGTATTTTTTTAAATTGCATGCTATTTATTTTTTGAAGCATTTGGAGGCCATTTATGGTTGCCTACATACCACCAAAATTTTATTGAAGTCGGTTGAGTACCTGCAGCGCAAAAAAATTAAAACAAAAAAAGTTGATTTTGAATTGATAGCTTTAAAAATCAATAAAAACCACAAATTGCACCTCGTTAATAAAATTTTGCGACATGCTTATTAAGTTAGATCTAGTAGTCTCGTTAACCAAGTGTCATTGATCCAAATTATACAGGATGACCAAAATCTAGTGTCAAGCTTCAAAGCGTGTTATTGTTCTTATTTCTAATTGGAACCCATACATTTTTTTAGGTGAATAATTTCTTGTAATGTACCTTGAAGTAAAGGGTCAGCTTGCAAAATGTCAACCCTCTTAGCTTAATTAGTAACTGAGCTACAAAAGACGGGAGCTGAGTTGCGGGACCCTGTATATATATATATGGTGTACATGATTTATGCGTGGTGCAAAGTAAAATATCTTCCTTAATGAGATTGCATAATTACTGACTATTAAATGAGTAGGAAAGAGCATTGACTCCAAGTACTTCATAGTCGTAAGAAGGTTTGTTGTTTCCTTTTGTATCTTTCCTCGTAACTTTCACTAAAACTCCTGTCTTTTTATCTTGCTCTGATACAGCGGGCTTGCAGAATTTATCCATAGGTCGAAACCGCAACTCTAAATTGCGACCTTTTTGACCTACAGCCTACAAATTTATCAAAAAATAATCTACAAATTCAACACATTTACATTTATTTTGTAATAGCAATACGTTTTCTATCTCCGATAAACCTCCTAATGTTTCCATCATATTATCCACGTTTTCTACCATTCCTGGGTAATTTACGCATACTAATTTTCTGGTGAATTTGTGTTTTGATATCGCTTCATTTTGTCCATTATTCGTTGAAGCATCCATAGGATCCATAGTTTGTTGTTGTTTTCGGAGGTTACAGCCGAAGTTTTATTTGAGGTTATCGTTATCTCAGTGTTGCCACTTGCCAAGCGGGTGCGGAACGCACCCTAGAAAGTTCAGCAACGAACATCGTAAATCGTACCGATCATTTAATTTTGCTTTTAAATTTGAGATTTTTTGCAGTCAAAGGGTATTAATTGAATGTAGCTACAGCATACGAACAGGACAACGATATCTAAAAAGAGAATACATACCTCTCCGTTCAAACAAAAATAGTTGTTTTTGCTGCTTCGTACCGATTGTCTAATTAGGCCGTTCCCTGACGGACCGGTACGGTACCGGTACAACATTGTCTCGGTAAGCGCTCGACATGCCGAGCGACTGTCGCCGCCTTGTATTTCAATGGTCGGTCGCACACGGGTCTGCACGATGCGGCAGCAACACAACATGTATTCGATATGCCGCAAATCTGAACATTTTGAAGCGGTAAAGCAGCATTTACCGGTCAGAATTGTTGAACTACTGACGAAAAACAACTAAAACGTGCAGAGCCGTGCGAGAGTGATGTGCGGCACAGCATCGTTGCAACATATGTCGTATGTCGTACCCTTGTTGTGTCGCTACCGTACCGGCCCGTCAGGGAGGGGCCTAAGGTGACAAAACAACTAAAACGTGCAGAGCCGTGCGAGAGTGATGTGCGGCACAGCATCGTTGCAACATATGTCGCACCCTTGTGTCGCTACCGTACCGGCCCGTCAGGGAGGGGCCTAAAAGTCATTTCTTTAATATTTTACAGCATGTATTGATAGGTGATTTTACTATGCAGTGTATGAAGCAAGGATTTATAAATAAAAAATTTGATGTGGCCAGGCACATGACTTTATCATACAATATATAAAATTAATAGTTTAGTTGCATGAGAATCTATTTGATTGATATCAGTCGTGTCTGCATTAAAATAAAACTAGTTAGCCAGGATTTAACAGATAAATAAATAATTAAATAAATACATAATTCCTTTATTAAAATAAGACAATATTAATTGCAACAAAATATTATTTATATTTAGGGCCCAGTTCAGCACACTTGTTTCCAAATTGCCTTACTCTTCCACTCAACCCCTTACGCAAACCATAATTGTAGCAATAATATAAAAATAATTCCGAGAACTTATCAAAACAAAAACAAACCACAAAATTACTCTAGAGTCTAAATACTTCAACAAAACATCGCACCTGCCCATAAAAAATAAAAATTAAAAAGCCTCCAATGTGCGCTCGATGCCTAAAGTCCCCTGTTGAGCAAACAGCCAACGCTTCACCTTTCCCCCAAAACTGTTTCACGATAAATTTTTCATATCTTCCCTGAGACCATTGTATATGTGACTGACCTGGTAAGAGAATGACCGTTTATACAGCTCAGTGCGATGGGCAGGTGGAGCAAACAAACCCCCGAATCTTAAATTAAGGTTATGGACATACGTTCTACAGCATATCTTCCGCATGAGGTATTGTGTGATCCTAGTGGATAGCAACTTATGATACAATGCTGCATGCAACACCCTAGTGTTATCCATGTTCAACCACCCCAAGTCGCCCAGCCCATTCGATGCATGATCATACTTCGTCAAACCAAAAACAAACAGAACACATGCATTTTGGACTCACCACGCTGCCTATCCGACGCCATCAGGCAAGGACTGTACACGGTATCACAATATGACATCTTTAGATACTATTAACTACGGTCAATATTAATTGTGAGATAATGTCAAAACATCAGCATTTGACACTACCGGTACTGTCATTAGACTGAAAAATTTGCAAATCCTGGGACCCTATTCTCGTCATCTTTTTGAAGCGAATGCGTCTTTTCGAATGGAGTAGGGATATCACCGGTTGCCCTCTGGTTCGTATCCAGGTTGTTGCTAAGAACAATAACGCACGCGCCACGCCCATACTTATCAATCAAACGTATGGGAACGTATGGGCGTGGCGCGTGTGTAATTGTTCTTAGCAACAAGCAAACTTGCTCATAGATACGGGCAACCGGTTATATCCCTACTCCATTCGATAAGTCACGATTCGCTTCAAAAAGATGACGAGAATAGGGCCCCTGGTCACTATATAGTATTAAATCAATGCAGATGCGACCGATCTCGATCAAATAGAATTTGCTCTTGCAGCTAAACTATTAATTTTACCAAAAAATGTCATAGGCATAAATTATTCAAAATTTCCTCTGCTTTAATTTATTATTTAACTATTTTGACGAAAGTACAGAAATGGCGGCTCATTTCTAAAATCCTTGAAAAAGGCTTAGAGTAAACACCCAGTTCCTTTGGACCCTTTTGAACCAAAAGCTTAAGTTAGCTTAAGTTTGGTCATGAAACTTCTAAATATGAAGTTCCGTGCCGATACCTTTAGTAGTTTCTCCGGAAATGAATTAACAAAAATTGGGTACACACACACGCACACGCACACGCACACGCACACGCACACGCACACGCACACGCACACGCACACGCACACGCACACGCACACGCACTCGCACACGCACACGCACACGCTCACGCACACGCACACGCACACGCACACGCACACGCACACGCACACGCACACGCACACGCACACGCACACGCACACGCACACGCACACGCACACGCACACGCACACGCACACGCACACGCACACGCACACGCACACGCACACGCACACGCACACGCACACACACACACACACACACACACGCGGCCCGATAAATCACGTTCAATTTGGTAATAATGATTTCTTATTGGTGTCTACCATGAACACTGACTATAGGGTAGGGTTAGGGTGTAGTTATTTTTGAAGATTTATTTTTTTTAGAACCCTCTCAATTGAGCAATTTGTTCATTTATATCCATTCTCAATTCTTGTGAAATTTGAGATCTATCAAATGCGAAGGGTAGCGAACTTCTCTCCAAAGTTTCGAAATCCCGGATGTAGATGGCGCTATTATAAACATATCTGTAGTGTCCCTGTATTTAGAGAGTACCGCAATAGTCGCCATTTTAGTCTACAAAAAACAACCGGCACTACTACACATAAAACAAAACTGAAAATTGTTATTATCGGGTTTCCATCCAAGTAAAAACAATTATTAACTTTATTGTTACTGGAAATTAATGTTTATCTCATATTTTTAGACGTCCTTCTTAAATCTATAAAAATGAAAATACATACTATCAATAAATAGTAAAGAAACAATTAGGAGAAATCACCAGAAATCAACTATAGGTGGCGCTGCGATAATTCAATATGGGGGTTCTGTGATAGATACAAAATAAAGGTGCGTTCCGATTGGTGGTAATGGTGGTGGTAGAAGACGAAATTATACTATTTCTCACGAGACGTGATAGTGAAACATATTAGTTTGCATGTACATAAACATGAGTCATTAGCAATTTTCTTTTAGAACTACTATAATGGCGTCTACTACCACTGCCATTGCCACTAATGGAAACGCACCTTAAACGTAACGTGCCATCACGGCATGTTATTGTTTACTAGTGTGTTTGTTACAGGCTATGTTACTGGCGTCGTCCGTGACGAATAAATCGCACGAGTGCCAGCAATATGCGCCTCATATCGCTACTCGAGTGAGAATGCGGGCGATATGAACCTTCATTGATGACGCATCTGCGTGATCATATGAACGCACGTGGGGTTTCAATTGCATATGCGTCGCATGATTGTTATCTGGGTAGCTTTAAGTTTATTTTCGTGTACCTCTTTGCATGTTAACAGTGATGATGGAATAACTACTTAAGATGAAAATTTGTTTCAGCTATTCACATTATATACCCCTCTCCCCCCCCCCCCCCCGAAATCTCAGCGCCCGGCCTTCGAGTATTAAAAAGTTGTCACCCCTAGTGTAAAGCGGTGAAGTATATTTGCCATTTTACGTGTTTACAACGCAAAAATGCAAAATCATGACACAAAGTAATGCGCGCAGGGGCCCTTCACAGTCTTTTGCTCAGGACCCCACAGCTTTTCAGCCCAGAGGCTGAACGGTGGGGCCGAATCGCGAAAACGTGGTCAAAACCTCAAAAATGAACATTTTTATTTTGTACCATAAATTGTATAGTTGTGTTCGGGGATTGCCCCACCATTAATTTCCCGAATGACACGTCTGTATCTGATTCCATCTCGGTAGTAGGAAAGTACCAAGTTGGCATTCGTTTCCCAGAGCAAGCAATGTGTTGCGGAGTCCGAAAATTAGCCGCCTATAAAGGTATAGTGATCTTAATAATAGTGCGATTACCATTTCTCAAAATGGAAAGTCTACCTGGAGATATGTATCGTACGTTTTTATACATATTTAGTTTCAATTTCACGTTTATGTGATTAAATAACGGTGATATTCGAACCTATAAAAATAAAACTTGTTTCATGTAAAACCTATTTTTAGAACTGCTCTTAAAAAAACTTCTGCAACATTCTGCTTTCATTCACCCTGGGATACGTACTTTATACTATTATTTATGACATATCTTAAATTTGGCTGCCTCAAGGTGCCTGAAACAGTAGTCAGTGTTGACAAATTACCGGTTGAGGGGAGGGTGGAGGGGGGGGGGGGTTGGGTTTGGGTGAGGGGAGGGGGTGAGCGGTCGAGGGGAGGGTAAGGGGTCGAGGGAGAGGGGGTGAGGGGGGGGGGGGGTAGGGGGAAAGAGAGAGAGGGTATGCGATAGCGGATAGAGGTGTAAAGAAGAGAGGGTAAGGGGGTATCACTTTGCAGATGATACGGTATAGGGGTTTAGGGGCTGGGGAGCGTAGCGCCAGGTACGATATGGCTTGTGACCAAAGAATAAATCAATTTTTAGTCTACATTATGACTAATGAATCATCAATCGGGAAATGCAAGATTAATGACTAATTAAGTACACATTTGTCAGTACAAACGTATGCGCAAGATTAGTCATCAGACTTCGATCAGTTATTCGACTAAAAATGTCCATCACTGATTGGTAGTACTATTGTTTGTGTGACCATGATACCAATTACATTTGAATTATATTTTTACAGGGTCTTCCAATACACAATTGGCTTTTGCGAGAAAGGATATTTTCTTCTTGATTAAAGAAAACATGAAAGATGATTATCACGTCAATATTAATGCCAGATGATGAGCAAGATTTTTGTTACTAAAGTTCCAATAAAATAATATTTGTAACTTATGCTTTTATTAATCTTGACCTGACTATCTCCGCAATACCACTAATGTAACGCATTTTATTGGTTGCACTCCACGAAAAATATTCTGCCACATTGCAACTGCCAGTTTAAAAACCCCCGAGTACTGAGTTTAAACTCACATGGAAGCATTTATAGAAAAATGTTCCGCTATATTGGGTCCGTTATTTTGTTCTTTTTTGCAATTTTGACTTCCGATTCGTAATTAGCGACCTCAAAAACTCCCGAACAGTGAGTCTCATCTAAAATGGACGTATTTATGGAAAAATGTTCCGGCATATTGGATCTGCCATTTTGATTATTGTCCTTTTAACTTCAAATTCGTACTCACCGACCTCCAAAACTCCCGAGTAGTGAGTTTCAGCTAAAGTGGAAGTATTTATAGAAAAATGTTCCGCCATTATGGATCCGCCATTTTGTTTTTTGCACTTTTGTTTTGGCATAGTAATCAGCAAACTCAAAAACTTCTCGCTTTGTGAGTTTCAGCTAAATTCCAAAACGCTTTCGTATTTTGACCAGCATTTTAGGTTTTTGCCCCACTGTGCCACTGTCCTAATTTTTTTTTTAAGTTTGTTTTATTTTCAAATGTATGATCATTTGGGAGTGAGCTGTTGAATTGTTGACAAGAAAGAACAAGTATTTTGGCTTCTGCAGCCTTTTTCTCCCAACGGCGAATCCGGTTTTGAGGACACGGACTGTCGCTGTGGCCGGATAGCGTGGGAATGCGTCAGTGCGATTTTGAATGTCGAGGAGATAAGATGGACAAAAAAGTTCTAAACGTTGTAATAGGTAGGTACACGTCCATGTCACCGGACTAAAAAGCGACATTTTCGTGGCAATAAATATAAGAATAACAATGCAGCAAGTGTTGCCAGTACCTCTGCTGCAAAGCTACAACGCGAGCGTAATGACTAGGGATGTAACGGAGGTCCGCCTCCGTAAAGACGGAACTTTCGTGTGTTTTTCAACCTCCGGCTCCGCATCCGCCTCCGCATTTTCGTTGGCGGAGGTATAGCGGAGGCGAAGGCATGTACAGTGTACAGTATGTACACGCGCCGCTCACTACGGCGCGACGTGTGCCCGTACACCGATTGCTACGGTGCCGCCGGCGTCGCCCGCCATACGCCGACAAAAGGTTTAAGGCACGGACACACATGCTTATTAGAAGCACGAAAGCATGCTTGTTTTCAGCAATAAGCATGTGTGTCTAGACATTGCTAGTAATAAGCATGCTTATTTTCTGGAAATAATCATGCTTTCGTGCTTCTAATAAGCATGTGTGTCCGTACCCGGTACCTTAAAGCATTGCCGACATGACTCTTTCGTTTGACACCTAATTGGCTGTCGGTAAAGATTTTTATTATTCTCGGCTGTTTTTTGCAGATGCAGGTTTAGTTTCGAGACCATTTAGCCTATGTCTAGGCCGGAGGAAACCGGGCAGCAAAACGCACTGTTTGTCGGCAGGTTCTTTGTCGGTCGATGCGTGGTCGATGCCGACAAAGAACCGCGCGGATGGATCCGCACGGTTTCCGCAGACCTAAATGTAGGCTTAGGACGTTACTTAAGGAACGCTGCAAGGAAAAATATAACGATTTTAAGCCTAAAAGTCACAGCAAGTGGTAGCAGTGGCGGATACAGAAAAAACTCAAGGGGGGGGGGGGTGGCGCAAAAAGACACCTTGAGCTATGGGCGTCATCAAGTCGGGTGCAAAGCTTAAAAAACTGTACCCGCTGTACCAACAAATTCGCCCCAGGAGGGGGGGGGGGGGGCGCCCCCTACGCCCCCCCCCCCCTCTGTATCCGCCACTGAGTGGTAGTATTATAAGTCACCACCCGCAGCGAGTGTGCCAAGTGAGCAACTTTTTAGTTCGGCAGGATTAATCTATCAACCAACGAGGAGCAGATTGGACGGAGAGAAGGCTGCAAAATTATTGTTTTTAAACTACAATTCGCCGGTATTGAACTTTGAATATTAGAATTTAAGTTGTTCTTTTTGAGTTTATTTTAATTTGTTCCTAAATCATATTTATTTCACAGAGTTTGTATTTTGTGTTTTTATATTGTGACGATCTTAACAGCCGCGAAGGCGCCAGAAGTTCTGGGTTGTTCTCGAGGCAACTCATTCCAGAGAGATCTATCCGGACAGCGAGCACAAGTCGCGACCGTTCTGGGCGACCGTAGAACATTCCCGCACAACGATCGATACGGTGTGTTTAGTGTTCGTGTTTAATAATTAGTTAATAAGACTGTAATAGTGTTAAATAAATTAGTTGACTATTTTAATACACCGAGTGTTTTAATTCACACCTTAACGAACGAAAAAACGCTACAATATTATCTATTTTTTTATTATGAGTTTGTATTTGATTTTCATATATTTTTTTATATTTTTTTCTATTCATTTTTCATAACCTCCGCCTCCGCTTCCGCCTCCGGGAGAGTCGACACATGGCCTCCGCCTTCGCCTCCGTCACCGAAAAGTCACCTCCGTAACATCCGTAGTAATGACGATTTCAAGGTGAACGTCAATCTGTTTTTGAGCTACTGTATAGTTCAATATACAATTTTTATACAATTTTTACAGCTTTGCAACCGCTTCTATAATGCAAAGATTGTGACGGTGACGTTCAATTTGGACAACATGGTCAACGAGGATTAGGTTTTAAATTTTTAGTTCCGTGCCCTTGTAAAAAAACATTTTTAGAGCCCTGTCCAATGACAGACCAAATTTTTGAAATTAATCGTCGATTTGTGTTTGCTATGAAGATGCTCTGTGTTGGAATTCATGGACTTAAGAATTTTTGTGGATTTATAGATTTTAACTGCACTTTTAGCAACAGTCTATATTATGCAATGCTAAAGAACATTAGGATTGTAACTACAGCTGTTGTCGAGATGGTGCTCCGAAAAGCCGCAGATGAAGGGGAAAGGGTAAACGCACAAGCCGGAAATCCAGAGGGAGAGGCCTCGGTGTCGGGCGATGTCTCGTAGGCTAGGCGTGGGTTTGCTTCTCTTTGGGGTATTGTATCTCCGGTTGGAAAATATCATCGTCAAAAGTAAAATATGTAATATCTGTGAAAATTGTTAAAAAAGCCACGGTCGAGTACGAAGCGTGGTACGCGAGCATAGCGAAGAATGCGATGCTAATCACGAAGGAAGTGCTGGGAAGATGGAACTAGACGATGTTCGCCAACTGTTTGAAAGATCTGAAGTAAAGTACGATGTAAAGTAGAGATACTATATCTTTGATGGTGATACGAAGACCTTTAAAGCTCTACACGATGCAAAACCCTATGACGATGATTTTATTGTATAAAAAAATAATGCGTCTTGCATGCAAAAAAATGCATGTACAGACAAGCTAAGGAGGTAACAAAGAAAATAACTCAATTGAAGAAGGCAAAGAAGAATTAGCAGACCAAAGCTGCAAGTACATCAACAAAAATACGAAGTCTCCTAAGCCGAGAAAGACGAATTAATGCAAGATTTAACTTTGGTTGTAACTTTAAGGTTTAAATCGCGTTTTTCTCGAAACGTATTTTTCTCAACTGTCGTAGGCAATTTGAAAAAAATATCCATCCGATCGATTTGAAATTTTATCGATATAATCGACAGACCTGCCTATCGCCCGTACTAAATTTATTGAAATAACTTAAAAATATCATATTTTTGTCATGGAATAAAACTCGATAAAAGTGCTAAATATCAATTTTCCAACTTTGGATACCCGCCATTTCTTGAAATTTTGTTATATTTTTTTGTCATAGAAATTAAAAATCTGTTTAAATATTTTATTTCAAATGATTCTGCAACCTGAAATCATCCACGCCGACTGATGACGACGGGGGCAGAAGCGATATATGTAAACACATAAACAATGTAAAAAAATAAAAAATAAAGATTTTATGCAGTAGTTTTAGTTACTAATAAACATAGATTATTTTGGCTTATTAAGTTTTATTTAATTCCGTTACCTACACAGAAAAATTAATTTCCAAAAATATGTTATTTTTCCTGTCCGCGGATCGGAATGACCCCTTAACTGATTAATTACAAAACGCGTATTATTATAAGTTATTTTAAAGTGGATTTATATACGATTTGATTTAGGGGAGCGGTAATGTTAATATCTTCATTTTATGCAGTTATTAATAATAATCTTGTGTATTCCCAAACCCATTTAATTGGCTCTAACGGTTTAATAAAGACTACGATAGTTCGTACGACATATTCGTGGTGCGGGGATTTTTGCAATTTTTCAACAAGCAGGCAACATTGATTGTTTACGATGTTGAACTGAACCAGGTCAAGACCAATTACACGCAAACTCTTTCATTCTATATCACTAACGCATTTCATAATAAGCGCTCTCCGTTATCTGTCTAAATTTATCAGTTATGACGTCAACCTTTCACGTAATTCCAGTTAATTAAATCTATTTCTTTTTTCTTGTATAGGTATTATGTGTACCTACATATGTACACACAATTCTAAGTTTAGATTCGAGAGGAAACGAAACATACGCAAACACAACACGGGGTTCGTGTTGTATTTTTAGATAAGTTAGGTTTCTCGAATGTATTAAATCCAGTGCATCTTTGATCGTAGAACGCGTGCTAGTGGGGTCAACGAAACGTAGGAGGCCGCGATCCGCGATACGTCCGTCAATCACTATGGCAAGCAGCGCAATGTTGTTGTCATAATCAAGTTCCGATATTACTAATAATTATATAAGGCCCGAGTTTTGTAAATTTCACGTTTTCAATTAGTGGACAAATCCCCCCTACGCAATGATGAATAACACAAATTCGCACAATTCGATATCATATAAGAGTTCATCACACAACAATGGTAGACGGAATACTAGCACTTTCGGCCCGGACGGTTGTCAGGTTGTCATCGACGGAAAGAGGTGTGGAGAGACAAAAAATCTGCAAATTATCAAAGAATTTAGGAAGCTTTACGAGGACAAGATGAGAATTATCGATGACATTGCCGGTGGAGACTCTATACAGGTTTGTAGCGCACTTCACACTGATTGCTGATAACTTGATAGTAGTACCGTTCACAATTCACGACAATGACGACAGTAGCCATCACAAGGACAGTGTTGTGTGGTAGTGGCACAAATGTACATTGTACAGTGAGTGAAAAAAGTATTAGTACACCTATTTCAAAATTAAGTAAAGTATGAATTCATTAAACGGAAACACGAAACTAAATAATGAAAACTAAATCAACATTAAACAAAAATTATTGTATTTAATATTGTCGGGTAGATATGTTGCCTAATTTGTCATCATACTTGGATTGTGCTTGTAGTAATTACTTATTTACTACTCAAGGAGCTGGTATATTATGCCATTGCTCTTGTACAGTTATTTTTATACCCCCTTATTTACTGTGATCGGGTATATTCACTTTGTCAGAACATTTGTATCACCCTTTAATAAGCGTGGCAAGTATAGCCTTGTATATATATTTTTGATCAGCATTGAAAACTGAATCGATTTAGCTATGTCTGTCTTTCTGTCCGTCTGTCCGTCCGTCCATCTGTCCGCCTGACCGTCTGTCCGTCTGTCTGTCTGTGCTAACTAGGGTTGTCAACTTTTTTGGAGGAAAATAACGTAACTTGTCTTATGAAGGAGGAAAAAGTATTTGAAAGAAAAAAAAGTATTTTCTTAATTTGTTTTTATTCTTAAATACATATTTTTGTGCTTTTAGCACAAGTTAACAATGTTTGATTATCTTTAAAAGCCTCATAAGTAATATTATATTCTAAATCTAGATTAAAATAAACAAGCAATTCATTTTTTATTAATACTAATGATGCTCTGTTTCTCTCTTCGCGACAGTTTGTATTCATAACTGAGAAAACTTGTTCAGTGAAAGGTGAGGTGGCGGGAACGGAGAGTAGAAAAGAAACAATCTTTTTTATATTTTCTAAACTGTCACCAGCATTTTCAAGTATACATTGCCATTTTTCAGCAGTATTTTTTTTCTGAAAGTCTGCCATTATTTGATAATGTGCGTTGAATGTCTTTAAGTAATATTGACTCAAAGTAATATTGACTCCAACACTTCGGTTGGATTCCTCGTGCATGTAGACATACAAAAACTTCATATTTAGATGTTTCATGACTAAACTTAGAGCTGAAAAGGTTTTTGTTCAGAAGGGTCCAAAGGAATTAGAGCTTTATGCTTATTTTGCAAATAAGCCGCCATTTCGTCAAATACCATAATTAATTAATAAATTAAACTAGAGGAAATTCTTAATAATTTATGTCTATGACATTTTTTTTTGGTAAAATTAATAGTTTAGCTGCATGAGCAAATTCTATTTGGTCGAGGTCGGTCGTGTAATATAAAACTAGTTAGCCAGGATTTGACAGATATTTTCATTCTAATGACAGTAGGTAGTGTCAAACGCTGATGTTTTGACAATACCTACCATCAATAAAATGAAAATTTCTGTCAAATCTTGGCTAACTAGTTTTATTTTAATCCAGACATGATCGATCTCGATCAAATGGAATCTCATGCAGCGAAACTATTAATATTATATATAGTATGATAAAGTCATGTGTCTGGCCACATCAGATGTTTTTCGTATAATTTGACTGGCCTAAAAGCTCAAAACAGGCGTTCAAATACGATTTGCACTGTACGGAATTAGCCTTTACTGATAGCAGTAATAACAAACAGAATAACCCAAAATTCTCTTTATTTTGTAATAGTTTTATTGTAGTAAATCTAAGTAAAGTACTAAATCAAATTAAGATCGTTTATTACTTTTGGATTTTGGTTCGTAACAATTATTACCTTGGTTGTACCACGAGCGAAATGTGAACGATATACTGTGGTATTTTTTTCGTATTGTGGCAGCACTTCGTTTGATGGCGCCATATGTTAAACTTTAAAATTCCAGAATTTTTCTTTTTTAGGCAAAAGTTAATCTGCAGCAGGAATGGATAAAAGATTTGACAGACCAAAACGAAATGCTCGTCAAAGTTGTAGAGGAGTTAGAAGTAGAAGCGGCGGAGAGAGTTAATATACTCGAAAGGAAATTAGAGCAAAGCGCAAAGTGCGCCTGCAAGGTAATTGAAACAAACAGTATTAGTTTTAAGGCCGATTTTAATGTAAATCCCGTGTGTTGATCTGTTGTTGGGACGCGTTTATGTTTGACGACAAAAAAATGACGACAAAAGTTGTAATGTATTCAATTTCATGTTATGATGATTAGTCTTGTAAAACTATCTATCTACTAAACCTGTGTGAACTATCAGTTCCGTGTTTTCTATAAAACGTAAATTATTCTTGTGCAAGGATACGAAACAGAATTAAAGGAAATAAATTGTAAAGTTTTGAAATTTGGCGCAGATGTTTCTAGAAAATTCAGCTCAGCAATCTGAACTTTGTATGCAACTCGTTATTTAATTAACTTGAAATACATGAGCATTAAACTCGTTTATACATAAACTGGACAGGGCTACGCCGGCACCGCCGCCGATTATAAATACTCTAAATGCCACCCCTGACGTGCAAGTTCGCGGTTTCTTGGAGTGTTACCGCAAAACCTCACGTTTTAGAAATTTTAGCACTTATACAAAATTAATCATTATGATATTCTAAACAAATAAGGTACTTTCCACTTTTTCTTAAATATGAGAATCTAAGTACGGGAAGTACGAACACGAAATGACACGGAGGGGCGTGTGAGACGAAGTGGGATTCTTTGTCACAATAAAAATGCCTACACAGTAAACCCTTATGTAATAAGTACGTAGGCTTTCACGGACAGAATTATTTAGAAAATAAACTAGATTCGGGTTTTGCCGTGTGTCAAGATTTGTAAATGCTGACGTTTCGCGAACCATGTTGCTCGCTTCTTCAAACCTAATTGAATACTGTATTACAATATTTTCTATTAATCCTAATAGCAAAATTATTCAAGAAAAAACTTGAAAATATTACTTTTAATTTTTTTACTTTTAAATTAAATATCTCGGTTATTATTGAAACTAGAAGTTTCATGATTTGTGGTCCAAAACTAGAAACTCAACCAAATACGACGATGTTTTGTTCATCATGTTAGCTTATAGAGGTGTTCAAAATTTACAACACAATAATTGAATTTTCAAACCTAAAAAACTATTTTTTTCAAATGGGGCACCCCTGTATACCGGTACGCCATTCGATGGGAAATCTTATTCCCTATCAATCAATATTAGGGTTCCCTATATCTATCATTAATAGTTTTTGCGATATTGTCAGGTTTTCTTTAAATCCATTTTGAATACTCCCATTTAATAATGGGGGACGAAATTAGATACCAAATTTACAACAAAAATTTAAACATGATAGATATTTAGAAATTTTGCGTGGCTGTGTGAACAATTTTAGCAAAACTCTTCCCCTTAATATTTTACGCGACTGCTTTTTTCAAATGACGGTGCACCGGCACATTCTTCGCATGTAGAATGCATTCAACTTAATCAGATGTTTGACGATAGGTGGTTCGGAAATAGGGGACCCTGGCGGTGTCCATCAAGTTCACCAGATTGAACACCATTAGACTTTTATTTCTGGGGTCATGTGAAAAGTCAGGTCTATTCCACACCAGATACTCGAGAAGGACTTCAGCGACAAGAAATCCGAAGAACGACGATGACTCTGACACCGAAGAGTTTGAATATGTTTGGAGCAGACCGGGCAGCATTTCGAACAACATAATTAAGTTTTAATTTAAGTAAGATATCCCAAATCAATTATTTTAGTTTTAACAAACCTTTTCAATAATTTTCTGTGTTCATGATGTTCAAAAGTTGTTACAGTCCTACAATTGGAATTTAGTTGTTACATGAAGAATAAATTGTTTTCTATTTAGTTTGCGTTCATTTATACTGACAATATCTCAAAAACTATTAAAGATAGATATAGGGAACTCTAATATTGATTGATAGGGAATAAAATTTCCCATCGAATGGCGTACCGGTATACAGGCGTTCCATTTAAAAAATTGTTTTTACGTTTTAAAATTCAATTATTGTGTTGTAAATTTTGAACACCCTGTATAAGCTAACATGATGAACTAAACATCGTCTTATTTGGTTATGTTTCTAGTTTCGGACCACCAATTTTAAACGTAACCGCGAAAATTGCCAAAAAAATAGTAAAACCAAAAAACTCAAAAATGGTGATATTTAGGTATTGGGAAACCTTATTAATAATATAGGTTAATAATATGTTAATATTGGTTGCATTCAGCAGATCAGTTCGGTTGGTAACTGTGGAGTAACAGGTTAGTAAAAATCTGCTGAATGCCAAGATAGGTAATTGGTTGATACCAACATGTTGTGGATCAGACGCCATTTTTTGTATCATAGAAATTTTATGGTTAGCGGTAGCGGTGGTATGTACCAGTATTGGTTGTAGACCTGTCATTTTACATTTAAATTCGTAGAAAGAGAATTTGTTTTGATAATCATATTTACGGTATGTGAGAGTCGAGAATATTGATCTGCAGAGCTCAGATCGATCAAATTCTAGTTCCAAAATTTCAAGTTTCCAGAAATAGTAGAACGTGAGAAATTTCTAATGTACCAGTTCCGTGAGCCATCCTGTATGCTTATCCATGCCATATTTTTAAAAATCAAAAAGTTGTGGTAGTCTAGACAAGTTAGATTTGTAGAGACATATAATTCACCCGTCTATAAAAATAATATCAATAGATTCAGAAAAATTTCCTGAATATTATATCAAAATGTTGAACTTTTGATGATATTATTACTGGAATTAATTAAAAACTATCACTGAAATATTGTCGACCTATTTTTACGGGAACGTAGTCTGTGACAGTGGCACATACTAAAATGTTAATTTCAATGCCCCATGATGATCCCAAATGCAGATTTAACGCGAATTAATTCAAACTTCTGAAATCTGCAAAAGCAAAAAAAATTATACAGGTTAACAGCTAAATATCTGAACTATAATAAAAATTATCTGGCAAAAGTTGGTATTTTTGGAATGGAATATGGAATATGTGGGGTATAGCTATTATAGTAGCAGTGCACCTAGGCCACAGTTGGCCCGTTTTGCTTCCCCGAGATGGGTGTGACGAGCGCGCGGTACGGTGGTCATGGACGATATGTGTAGCATATCTACCACTGTAATCTTGGGGACGTCTTTCTTTAAGAGAAGTAAACTATCTTGATTATTTGTCTAACTAAAAATACTGTCTTCTTAAAGTGAACTTGTCCCGGTTTGTAGCAGGGCAAATACTTAGATTAATCCTGCTCTGGGATATTAAATTTATGGGTTCTTGTCCTGGAATCTTGTTGGAAAATACTGGCAACAATTAATAATAACGGTAGCGTTAATTGTTTACTAAAATTCAATGCTTGTCTCATGTGCCCCTCGATATTTGACCCTGTGTAACTTCTAATTAAAAGACGGTTGTTCTCAAAACAATATATATTAACAGTCAAGAAATAATAGGATAAACTCCTTTATATAAACCAATTGTTAAAAAACTAATACAAACACGATGTCAGAGAGATTAGCCCTTGTGATATTATCACCCTAGTGGTATTACGACGCTGTCTGAGATATTCTTAAACAATACAACTTTTCTAACCTTTTATGGAGCTGTGGAAGTACGTCTGCAAGTAACTCGTCTTGGAACTCTCTCTCTCTCTCTCTGGAAGCTATAATAAGGTTGTGAATTCTGTTATCTGGTATCGGTTGTAGTCTCGAATATGGCCCCTCTGGTGTGCTGATTGTAGCGGAGTTTTGAACTAAGTCAAGAACCCCTTACGCAAATTCGCACGAACAGAAGGAAGCACAAGTAAACGTTTTGAAATCTACTTAGAGACTAATCCTTGAGGCGCTGTCTCCGTCCCAGGAAGACCTTATGGGCTGCATCATCTACACCCAAACCATCCAATCATTGCAACCAAAATCTAATTAACCAACCAAGGAAACCTTGCAAAAAATGTTCCTTCCTTAGAACCGCCCCTCTCGTGTTGGTTCTCCATGGAATACCCTGTTCCGAGAAGTGCCTAAATATATCACGAAAAAATGGTCAGAACGTGACTTTTAGCAGTTTCTCTATACGCATTTTTGAATATACATAAACAGCCCAAAGTTTGTCTCTGTTGATTCAGACACGAACTGAAACCCAATATTTCCGCTCTTTCTGCATGCAGACAACCACCACCATAAAACAATAAACTATACCAATACTTTATGACTGCCTTAAAGACACGCTCAAAGACAGGACCCTCCACAAAGCTCTATTATTCTTTCTTATTCAATAAGATACCCAAAATGGCCATCATTACAATCCTCGGCGCTTTAGATGAATCATTATTGACAAATTATTCATCACTAATCAAACTAAACCTCACAATTAAAATCAAAACCTGAAATTAGGGCCTCTCTCTCTTACCAAAAACAAAACACGCTACTAATCCTTAATAATATGAAACTTAGCTAAAGTTACAATTTTCCGGTCGAGATCATGTTTACACATTAGATCTTATGAGTCTGCCCCGTACACTTCGCTTGGAATTCATCGCACTAATTAAAGCGTCACTGAGTCACTGCACTTATCAAGTGTCCATAATCCAGGGGCGGGGGTGGTTGTGATGTAGCGGTGTACCGGTATCTCGATCTCGTATGCTTCATGTGGATGTGGGTCCCGATCCGGACGCGCATGTGAAAAAGTACATAACAATTACTTATGAGCAGTATCAACTTGTAGTTGCTTTATACTTAACTTAGTCTTTATTTGCCCAGTCGTCATCGCTTAGACTACTAGTTCCAGCTGTTGCTCTGGCCTTGGTGATCCTCCGCCACCGGGTACAACTTCGGCTCCATCTCGATGCAGGTCTGGGGCGCGGTCGCGCCGCATGGTCCGTTCGGATTGACCTCGATCGCCTGCAGGTCATCCTTCTGGCTTGCTGTTGTCTCATTATTCTGCTGCCTATGCTGCTGCTGCTGTTTGTGGATGCAGAACATTGTTACGCTGTCCCACACTGCTCCTATCAAGCGGATGCTCCATCAAAACATCTCGTACAGCACCAGCCCATGTACAATGGTGTCGACCAGGAACTTGAAGCTTCGCAATATCATATAGGCTCCGATAAAGCCTGAAGATATGGTTCCAAACACCGTAAACCATGTGAACACCGACTCCCACATCATCAGAACCCAAGTTTTGATGGTGTCGTGTGTTACTAAACCATTTATGTTTGTTCCCTGCATATCCGTGTTGAGTCCCGCCATTATTCTTGCCAACATCCCTTGGACAGCCCCACGCTCTGAAGGGAGCATCATGAGCTTTCGCAACTTCTCCATGTCCTCTTGGGTGTATAGCCCGCCGGCGAAGAGGTTGTTAGGGTTGGTGTACGACCATTTATGTTCGTTGTTTGGTTCCATTATCTGTGGTACTGGGATTTCGTGGAGGTTTCTCGAAACCTTATACCACCTTTCTCCTAGCTTGTACGCGGGATACAAGAACGGGTTACAGCCCACTTCGGTTCCGTACTTCTGCAAAACATGGCTTCTCGGCGACATAAAGTACGTCTTGTTTTCAAATACGATGGGTAGTTCGTGGTAGCATCGCTCCATGTGCCTAATTTTCACCTCGACTGGAGCACACTGGAGTACATGTACCACTTCTCCATACTTTACGGCCATGTATCCGGGAACTTTCATCTTTGCAAACGCGAACTCCATTGGGGCGGTCACCGCTAACGTTTGCAAATTTCTCAGCACTTGCTGCTCAAGTGCACAACGCTGCGCTATTACATCGGCGTATAATGAAGTCAACTGTCCTTGGATGTGCTTCTCAATGAACACGATCTTCGTGTTCACATATGTGGTGGGGTCCATGTTGAACAGGCTCATCTTACCCTTGGAAAAATAGAATCTTCCGTTGTCAGAGGGCTTGATGATGAAGAAACGGGGATGATCCGTTTCATACGCACTCTGCCCACATATCATTGTTGGTCTGGCAGTTGGCATTGCAAAAAGTGTTTCGCCTTTATCCACTGTATAGACAATCGTGTCGTAATTGGCCAGAGTCAAATTCACAGGTGTCATCTTTTTCGCGGTACCTTCAAACAATACGTCGTATTTGTCCGGTGAGCATCGGTTCTCATCTACATGATCCCAATACGTATGACCATAAATGGAATCCACGCATGATTTTTCCTTGTATGGGCAGCTCACACCTCCTGGCATAATCACTTGGTTCTCCGCGACCCTCGCTGGTATGGTCCGCTGATGTAAAGTGATCTCTAGAGCGGCTTGTGCGATTACGTCCGTCCAACGTCCTTTATGGTCTTCGTAATCTCCTCCCTGACAGACGTTCTCTGCGTTCATTCGACCTGCCATCAATACCGATGCGTGTGTCGTCCCATTTATAACAAGGTCGTCGAGGGTTTTTCCGTAGAAATTCATCAAACGCCGCGTCTGATGCATCTCGAGGCATATCGTTCTGCCTGTCGGGTAGATGAACGTTGCCAAACCATTCGTCACCGCGGACATATGCGAATGCATCCCACAGTGTGAAATCAAACGTGTGACGTGGATTTTACACTGGTAGATCGGGATCAATTCTATCTCATGCAGCTGCACCAGCTGAATCATTTCTTGAGTCTCCTTCACCCGGCTCGACGGCGTTTTGCATGCGCCAATCTCCGTCAGGCTGAACGTCGTGATATTCATGCCCTGATTTTGACAGTCGTATGCTATCAGGGCGCTGCTTATTCCCACATTCAAGGCGATCAGGAAAGCGATTAATGTAGTTCCGGTACTCATCTTTCGCCTTCTTTGATCTGTCAACATGAGAGAACATGCAGTAAATCTTTTCATCTGTCAGTATAATCTAGCATTTAGCATAACCTAAAAAACCCAACAGCCTCGTTCTACCGCATCCCTATAATTTGTGCAAAATACTTTATCTACCTGCTATACACCTTTTTACTCCCTGCCTACACTAAAGGACGTCCTATGTTCTACACTCTATTTACTCTACATTCTACATACATAATAACATATCTTGACTTTTAGATGCGACGCTTTAATACCCAGGGATGGTCTGATACGCGGCCACTGCTTCTGGTGTGATGCCGCCTTGGGGTTTGAATTTGGACCTCATCTTCTTCCGCATTACCGGAAAACCTACTACCTGAATTATTATTACCTTCTGTGGTTTGTTCGTCGGTTCGGGACTCATCATCGTCGTTAATCTCATCAATTTGGTCCAGTGGGGCTGGGTATTGTATATCACTGTCCCTCATAGAGCGCGGTGTACCTATCCACGGCTCATACTCGGTTTCCTCTTCTACCGGTTCTTCCATCCTTGGTAATGGGAAAAGTCCATCCGCGAACCTCAAACCTCTAGGGGCTGGATATTCCTGATCCGAACCGCTACCTTCATCGTCGCTTTCATGCACCTCTTTACCTGAATCGTACTTTTTAAGTCGATTTACATGAACAATTTGTTCTTTGTTGTTATCCAGTGACTTTAATTTAAAAGTCACCTCGCCTAACCTCATTATAATTTCATGTGGCCCAGACCAAAACTTAGCTAATTTTCTGCTTAGCCCAGGAGTACTAGCCGGGTTAAACAAATACACTATATCCCCTACCTTAAGCGTAACTTCCGCGGATTTTTTATTGTAATTCTTCTCTCGCGTTTCAGCTTCCTTTTCCATGTTGTGCTGCACAATATCATATACCTGTTTCAGTCGTTCCGTCATCTCTGAAGCGTAATTTTCGTCTTAATCATACCGGGTTCGAGATGGGGAAAACACATCGTCATTAGGTAAGACCATTTCTCTGCCATGCATGAGAAAATATGGTGTATTACCGGTCGTCGTGTGTGTTGATGACCTATAAGCCATCATAGCGAAACTTAGCCATTTGTCCCACGATTTCTGCGATTTGTCTATGTAAGGTGATAGAATATCCTTCAAAACACGATGACTTCTTTCTAAACTTCCGTTACTCTGCGGGTGGTAAGCGGATGTCTGTATTTTCTGGACGCCCAGTATCTTACAAATTTCTTTTATAAGTTTAGACGTCACATTTGCTCCTTGATCCGTGAGTAACTTTTCCGGCACTACATGGCGGCAAACAATATTCTCAACAAATGCCCTAGCAATTGTATCCGTCTTTTGATCAGGGATCGCGATTGCTTCGGGGTATTTTGTAAAATAATCCTGAAAAGTTAAAATATATTTGTTCCCATCGTTGGATGTCACGAGTGGACCGACAACGTCCATCGCTAACACTTCAAAAGGGCGGGTTACCCTCATAAATCTTTGAAGTGGTGCCCTTTTGTTATGCGGTGACGTCTTGCGTTCGTTGCACGATATGCATTTTCTTACATATTCCTTCACGTCATTCTCCATATTTCGCCAATAAACCCTAGACTTGAGTAAATTGTAGGTTTTGTTAGTTCCCATATGTCCTGCGTACGGTAAATCAGGATATAACCGTATGACATGAGTCCTCATGGCTGCAGGTATAACAACTCGATCCTCTGTATTTAGATTCGCACCTTTTCTAACCAAAGCCCGTCCATGTCAATGTAGTATTTATCGTCGTCTTTGTCGTCCGCTTCCAGGTCCTGGATTACCTTTTGTAATTCGTCATCCAACGATAATTCGCGTTTGATGTCCGCCTTTCCAATCACAGGTAGATAGGACACATCTTCGTCTACTATGGCGACGTTCACATACTTGCTCTTTATTTCGTTACTTCTGTTTTTAGGTGGCGCCTTGAAAGTCACCTGTTTCTTGTTATTCTGTCTTGGGTCTTCTGTACAGCTGATATCCGACTTGTTCTCCCTGATTCGGCTCAGCGCATCTACGTTACTGTGTGCTTTTCCCGCTTTGTAGTCGATGGAAAAATTGTATTCGGTAAGTAGTAAGGCCCATCTCGCCAATCTGGAGGTAGGATCCTTTAATGACATAAGCCATTTAAGTGGTCGGTGGTCAGATATTACGGTAAATTCTGTGCCATATAGATAACATCTGTAGTGTTTAATTCCCCAAACCACAGCGAGGCATTCCAGTTCGCTAACACTATAATTTTGTTCTGCTTTGTTTAATTGTCTACTTGCATAGGCAATTGGCTTTTCTACCCCGTTTATACGTTGGCTCAGAACAGCTCCAATTGCCTTTCCTGATGCATCGGTAGACAAAATAAACGGCTCCTGAAAATTCGGAAAGCGCAAAATCGGCGGACTAATTAATCTATTCTTGAAATATTGGAACGCTTGTTCCTGCTCTTCTTCCCATTGGAACGGCTGGTCCGCTTTTGTTAGCACGGTCAGTGGTTTCGCATGATGAGCATATTCCGGGATAAATTTCCTATAAAAAACCACATAATCCCAGAAACGCTCTAACGTCTTTTACCGTTTTTAACCTTGGATAATTTTTAACTACCTCTATCTTCTCTGGATCTGGACTCACTCCGTTGCTAGAAACTATATGTCCTAAATATTTAACTTCTTTCTTCATAAACATACACTTCAAAAATTTTAATTTTAAATTGGCACTTCGTAGTCGCTTAAAAACATTTTCTAATCGAACCATATGTTCATCAGTGGTTCTGCTAAACACAATTATATCGTCTAAATACACTAAACACTCTTCACCTGTCATTCCTGAAAGAACGACATACATCAAACGCTGAAACGTACTAGGAGCGTTGACAAGACCAAACGGCATTCGTAAACATTCGTAATGTCCGTCGGGCGTAGAAAAAGCTGTCTTCTCTATGTCCTTGTTATTAACTTTTAATTGCCAATAACCTGCTCGCATGTCTAGCGTCGAAAAATACAGAGCTTTTCCAAGTTGGTCCAATGTCTCTTGCAAGTTAGGCAAGGGAAAGTAGTCGCGCTTTGTTACTGCGTTCAACGCTCTATAGTCGATACACACACGGATTTTATTTTCTCCTTCCGGAGCTTTCTTCGTTACCATCACTACCGGAGCGCTCCATGGAGATTTTGATTCTTGAATCACACCTTGTTCCAACATTTCACTTATTTGTTTCTTCAACTCCTGTCGTTGAGAGAATGGAATTCGGTATGGTGGTTTCGTAATTGGCGGTATATCTTCTGTAATAATATTGTGTTGTACGTCGTCTGAACAGCTCAATTTTAATTCTGGTCCGCTAAAAACATCCTTATATTTGTTTATAAGTCCTGTTAACTTAGTGGCCTGTTTTTTTTCCAAATATTCGAATTTGAAGTCAGCAGTCGTGCCTTTCCTTTGTTCCTCGTTTACTGTCAATACGTGTTCCTTTTTTACAGTGGTCCCTACCTGCGAAGAATGAGCTATCATGGTGTTTTTTAACAATTTCACCGGTTCGTTTGATACGTTTATCAAACATATTGGTACCTGCTTCGTTGCCTTCGATAAAGACCTGGCTGCTATAACGCCGTGGAATAAAACTTCTACAGGTTCGATAATTATTTCCCGTGTTGGTGATACAATATCCTGCTTCCCTGTACACATTATTCGGCACCTTGGTGGTACTGTAATTGTTTCGACAAGTCGTACGCTTGAATCCGAGACAATTTTTTCCTCCGGTTTCGGCGTTGTTTCTTCATCTTTCGCCATCCTTCTTGGAGTAGTTTTCCTGAGACAATATATATCTATATTGAGTCCACTATTTTTGAAGATGCGACTTATTTCGTCCCTGATGTCGTCGAATTGTAGATTTCCGCCAAATCTTGGCATCGCTAGGTGCTTTACGTTATTCCTCTTGCATAATTTTAATAAATTGGTGAAACACTTCTTCACGTCCGATAATTTGGCCTGTTCGGTACTTCTTCTTTTGTTTATTAAATAATATACAAACCGATTGATGCCCCTCTTCGTAAAATCGTCCTTAATTACAGCAATATCTCCTGTCTTTCTTCCTTGGTTAATTAGTAGTGGTTTTCTACCAAATTTCTCCCTGAAACTCGCTGCTGAACCTCGTCTCATCTGTAAATCTTCCGCTGCACATGTGACGAGCGAATAGTTATCCGGCGCATCGAAAATATTTCCCTGGACTTCTCTGATGATTGTTTTCTGCGATCTGTCTACAATGATAGGTTTGCTCTTTTCTTGTATCGATTTCTTTTCATTCAAATGATAAACATCGTTCTCCGATACTGTTAACATTTTTAATCGATATGATCCAAAAGCAATTTCGTTCCCGTACATGTCGATTGTCGCGTGCATTTTTCTTAATGTGTCCCTGCCAATTAGTCCCTCTCCAGGTATGGAAACATAATCCGGGCAAATCAGACACTCGATCGGATAATGGTTTCTCCCAACACTAAAATTAACAATGCATTGCCCTAAAGGCTTTATACCTGCTCCGGAAATACCTTTTAAAAGCGTATCTTCAACTGGGCGCACTTTACATTTTAATTTGTTGACCACTGATTCCTTAATTATACTCCTACTGGCTCCTGTATCTACTAATAATAACACATAATGTCCATTTAACTTAATTTTTACATGGCAACCCATTTCTGTAACTTGATCCATTTGTGATAAACACCCGACGCTGTCTATCTTCGGGCCGCTTCTTGGATCCATGAAGCGGTCCCTTTTCAGTTTAAAGACCTCCTACCGTTTTGTTTATTGCCCTGTCGGTTTCCTCGATTAGACCTATAATTGTCGTTAACGGTTTGGTTATTCTTTATTGCTCGACAATCTTTAATAAAGTGTCCAATTCTACCGCAACCATAACAACCTCGGAAAACGTCCTGTTGTCTTCTTTCGGGTCTCTCTAATCGCCTTTCTCTCCGCTGTTCTCTTGGCGGTGTTTTGCTTCTGCTCGCTGTTTCCTGTGGTTGCCTTGTTTCTTCGCACACCTGCAAGTTTGCAAATTTACGCCTCCTGTTCCGGTACGTAAATTCGGCCTGTTGCGCCAACGTGACAATCTGGTCAAACGTGAACATTGGGTTCCTGTTTAATTCGAGACCTATCAGGTCATCAATCCTTTCGTCCAGCCCGTCCTTTAATTGCTTGACGAGATCTTTCTCATGCCGCTTCTTGATGCCGTCCATATCGTCTACAGCGGCGCCCGCTATATTTTCCTCATACAGGTCGACTCCTGCACTCCGTATTCTTGCAGCAAAATCATCCACGGATTCACCGTTTTTCTGGATACATTTCCCCAAATTGATCGCACCTTGACCAGGGATTAACTTCTTTCCGAACCTCTTTGTTATTGCCGCCTTAAACTCTTTAAAAGTAGTAATAGCTGCAAACAGATCCGCCTCCACACGCATATATTGGTATGCCTGTCCTGCGGTAACCAATTTCGCTACGTCTAGCGCTTGTTTTGCCGACCATCCCTCAAGGCGTCCCCTTTGTTCTAATTTAACAAAGAATTCTTCGACATCTTCGCCTTGAGTACCTGCAAAGGAAGGAAGACTCGCGACATTTATCGGGCGTTCGGTCGCACCGGCAGCACCTGGCGACACTGCCATTTTTTTCTCCTAATTTTATATTCCCGAACAAAATTCTCAACAGGTCACACACAAAAAAAAAATAGAGCACACAATAAAACAATCCTGCAAATAAATAAATTCTCCAACGAACAATTCCGGACACGTCGAATACCTAATTATTTGCGTATACACAAAAAAAAAATCGAAAATAAAATATGCAAGACTGAAAAAAAAAACAAAACAGAACAGGTATCTTAAAAGAATGTCTTAGAGCCTTCAACCTTATTCAATGATTTTTCACAAAAAATTTCCCCTTGCAAAATTTTTTAAATTTCAGATTTTTCTTTCTTCGTTTATTCAATCTTTAATTACGCGTTTGATAATTAATTAAATCAAATCCCACCGCTGCCACCAAATGTAATCTTGGGGACGTCTTTCTTTAAGAGAAGTAAACTATCTTGATTATTTGTCTAACTAAAAATACTGTCTTCTTAAAGTGAACTTGTCCCGGTTTGTAGCAGGGCAAATACTTAGATTAATCCTGCTCTGGGATATTAAATTTATGGATTCTTGTCCTGGAATCTTGTTGGAAAATACTGGCAACAATTAATAATAACGGTAGCGTTAATTGTTTACTAAAATTCAATGCTTGTCTCATGTGCCCCTCGATATTTGACCCTGTGTAACTTCTAATTAAAAGACGGTTGTTCTCAAAACAATATATATTAACAGTCAAGAAATAATAGGATAAACTCCTTTATATAAACCAATTGTTAAAAAACTAATACAAACACGATGTCAGAGAGATTAGCCCTTGTGATATTATCACCCTAGTGGTATTACGACGCTGTCTGAGATATTCTTAAACAATACAACTTTTCTAACCTTTTATGGAGCTGTGGAAGTACGTCTGCAAGTAACTCGTCTTGGAACTCTCTCTCTCTCTCTGGAAGCTATAATAAGGTTGTGAATTCTGTTATCTGGTATCGGTTGTAGTCTCGAATATGGCCCCTCTGGTGTGCTGATTGTAGCGGAGTTTTGAACTAAGTCAAGAACCCCTTACGCAAATTCGCACGAACAGAAGGAAGCACAAGTAAACGTTTTGAAATCTACTTAGAGACTAATCCTTGAGGCGCTGTCTCCGTCCCAGGAAGACCTTATGGGCTGCATCATCTACACCCAAACCATCCAATCATTGCAACCAAAATCTAATTAACCAACCAAGGAAACCTTGCAAAAAATGTTCCTTCCTTAGAACCGCCCCTCTCGTGTTGGTTCTCCATGGAATACCCTGTTCCGAGATGTGCCTAAATATATCACGAAAAAATGGTCAGAACGTGACTTTTAGCAGTTTCTCTATACGCATTTTTGAATATACATAAACAGCCCAAAGTTTGTCTCTGTTGATTCAGACACGAACTGAAACCCAATATTTCCGCTCTTTCTGCATGCAGACAACCACCACCATAAAACAATAAACTATACCAATACTTTATGACTGCCTTAAAGACACGCTCAAAGACAGGACCCTCCACAAAGCTCTATTATTCTTTCTTATTCAATAAGATACCCAAAATGGCCATCATTACACCACGCCTCACATACCAGCCTCTATCCAGAGCAATCTGGCTGAACACGGCTGGCTACTTAGCCCATGCCCCTTGAACAGGGAGGGTGGCATCTCTGGGGGCACATGCCCTCCCAAGCTGACACCTGTCCCTGCGAGAGCACGCTATCACGTGACTCTATCCAATACAAACTTATCGAAACCAGAGGCCGAGACTGGTTAGGGGACCACCGGCTTAACGTGCCTGCCGAAGCACGGCGGCGGAGTGAAAAATCCGTATGTCTACCCTGGGATTCGAACCCACGACCTGTGGAATGCAAGGCAAACGTTCCCACTCGGCCACTCCGCCTACTATTTTTGGAGTATGACATCACCAAACTTAGAAAACTCATTTTATAGTAAAATAATGGGTTATTTTCTATTGTGATATTTTTACCATATGGTTTGATTTAATTCTACTTGGTTTGATTTATTTCTAGTATCCATTATTAATTGGATTAGACTATTTACATTAGGTATACGACAAAAACCGTTAGTTCCTATTATACAAGGTCATTATAGATGATTGCAGTCAAAGTTGGCCATGCCCCATGTCTTATGACTCGCGAGTTATCTGAAACGCGTGTTTTCTGACTCGCGTGTTTTTTGGAATTATATTGATGCGCGTGTTTTTTAAGCGCGTTTTCTGATGCGGGTGTTTTGAAGCGTTTTTATACTTGCCAAGAAAACATGCGCGTTAAAAACACACGCGCGACAGTAAACGCTCTTCAGAAAACTCGAGCAATACAAGACACGCCCTTCAAAAACACACGCGTCAGAAAACATCCTCTGGAGAAAGCGCGCATATTATAGTACATTTCTAAACCGTTAATCGAAATCAGTTTGCCCTTGGCCATACCAGTTTGCCCTGAAGTATGCGTTTTTTAACAAGTTAAACTAGTTTGGCCTAGGATAAAGTAGTTAATGCCTAACACGCTTCGGCCAATCAGATCCGACCTTATCGGAATTAACTTTGCAAAAAATGTAGCAAATAGAAACGAAAGCTGATTGCGAAGGTTTTTGCGGCGGGCTAGAGATCGTAATTTTAAAGCGTTAAATTCCATTAAAATAAAGATTGTTTGTTCCCCCTCTCAATGATAACTTTATTATTAACAAACAATAGTTTAACAATAAATTGCTGATCGTGAATCTTTGTTTTTAGCCTATTATGGTGATTTTGTAATTTTTGGGTAATAAATATTAAAAATCTTCATAGTCACTTATCACATCATACCATTCGTTTTTAGCCCAAAAGTAAACAACAAAATTATTTTTTTATCAACGCAGTAGCGTGATTTGTTCGCATCAAAATTATAAAATGTCTTCTGGAACATATTTGAACACGTATTTGTATATGACACACGTTTGTAAACCACGTTATACCAAAAATAAATATAAAAAATATGCAAAACTGTTTTGTCCTAAATATGGCCAAATGGCGTATGTGTGGGTCCGCAATATTGGGTAGCTTGCAGTTTAAGAACCATTGACTGCGTTTACATCGGGCGCTTGCATCCGATCGAATATGGATCGACTTGAACTTAAAAACGTCATGTTTTATCCAATTGACATTAAAAATTGTTAATATCGACAGCTAAAGGCTTGTCAGTACATCACCTGATATGTGTCACATTTTGGGCGTCTCAAAGGCTCTCCAAACGAAAATAAATTTCAATCCGATCCAATTCGATCGTATGCTAGCGCTCGATGTAAACGCACTCATTGTATTTAAGGAAAAGTGTAAAATACTTGTTTTTGTGCAGAATTTTATTAGGTTTAATTTTGTGCAGATACTGAAATTGTAAAATTGCGAAATTGTGGCCGTGTTGCGGTAATATTTAAAAGAATCTGATGTGGCCAGGCACATAACTTTATCATACTATAAAGCACTGTCAAAGGGTGTCCGACTGTGCCAAACGCTGATGTTGTGACAATACTGTTAATAGAATCAAAATATCTGTCAAATCCTTGCTAACTAGTTTTAATACATACTCGACCGATCTCGATTTAAATCTGCTCAGGCAGCTAAACTATAAATTTTCCCAAAAATGTCAGACATAAATTATAAGAAAATTCCTCTACTTTATTATTTAACTAGTTTGACGACATTACAGATATGACGGCAATATCGTTGAAAATTGCTAAGAGTAATCGTCCAGTTCCTTTGCATCCTTTTGAACAAAAGTTCTTTCAGATTTAAGTTTGGTCATGAAACTTCTAAATATAATCGTCCCGATACCTTTAGTAGTTTCTCCGGATCCGTCGCGTCGCCACAAAAAAAACGTACACACACATACACACAACACAGACAGCCTTTTTTTCCTTGGTCAAAAATTTTCAGGGCACACGGAAGGGCATATTTTTGCTAAAATCTCAATACTTTTTTTGTACTATTACAATACTTAAATACTTAAAGAATAACCCTTTTTTGTTTTATTAGTTTTTTAACGAACGTTGCTAACTTTCGAGAAAATTGCTAATAAAGTGTGCGAACGGCATGTAACACGTGTCGGGATCATATCACCTCGTACAGGAACGGAAAAAATAGAGCTAAATGATACTCTTGTAATGGGGGCAGCCCTTATTACTTTTTGTCATTTACTATTTAACTCTACTGATGGGGACGTTTACCCGCCATTTTAAATATACTCTATTTTACTCGAAATCTAACCTGACTTTCTAAAGCTCTACTTACTTTAATTCTTATGGTAGCGTGACTTAAATATCACTCTTCCGGAGGCTATAAAAACTGTAGATTCTTTCTCTGAAACTTTGTTAGAGAAAAATGAACCACCAATTACTCAACACTTTTTATAAGCCAAAATGCTTCTCCACAAAAAGGACTGATTTAAATTATTGTACAATAAAAACGCAAATCCAACAAAGCACTTTATGTCTATTAAACAAATAATCAATGAACAATGCAGAACCGCTTACAAAGGATATGAACGTTAACTCTAAAACAATAATAATATTCCTTTGTCAGAGATGGTCAAAATATAAATCAGTAAACAACGTACGCGTTAAAATGGTTGAGAACAAGAAAACACAAGACAGCACAATTTCTATAACACAGCCCCAAATTAGGGCCCTACGCTTGGGCGCTCGACGCACGTCTTAACTAGGTACCTCATGGCTAAAAGCAGAAGAAGGACGCTTCTTTCGTTCACTCAAACTCGCTTAAGTCGACCGTCACGCCATCTACAAAAACCGTTAGGGGAGGACGCGGTGAGGCCATGCCACACCGGTTCCGCCCGAGTTCGAACTTAAATTCCCTAACAAATAAGGCGCGAAAACGTAACGTGTTACACTCTGACTCCTTCCATTGCACTGAATTCTACCAATTTTGGGGCCGTATCTTTTTTTTTTCGTGTCGATACGATCCGGACAGATGTGCGACAATTAATATAGAAACATAAAAAGGGAAATCGCATTGGGTTTTCCCTTCTTTTTGGTAATTTGAATGTACTATACAGTCTACTTCACAATCAAATATTACAACGCCATACGTATCCGTAGCGGTTTATTGTACTAGGACTAGGATTGCCCGTAGGTACTAAACGCATGGAGTAAGGACAGACAGTAAGGACTGTCCTTCCTCCATGACTAAACGGCATGTATGTTTTGTATGGAAGTTCACCGTACTGACCGTACGCCCTTAAGACCTCTCCTCTCACCATGCCTTTGTCCAAGATTGTCCACCATGCAAGTATGTTCTCCTCGCCCCACTTCCATGCTCGGACTAATGCGTCTAAATATTTTAGGTTATGGAAAGCTATAGAGATTTCTCCACTAACTTTCTTGGGGATTTGCAGAAAATGGATATCATGCAACGCGATTTGAACAATCTCGTCGAGCTTATTCGACGGGCGAAACGCGAGGGCGTGTGGAACAGTGAAGGACTTCTGTTCAATTCCATTAATATTAACGACGTCCTCCAACCTAGTACACACCAGTTACAGTAAGCCAAAACTAGATTTTCGCAATTTTTTTTTATTTTTGTGTTGTTTTTTTTTGTAGGCTTGGAGACAAAAGTCATCAGAATTATCAGGTAGCGAGGATAATGAAAGTTACGTTTGAAATATTTGACGGAGACGATCTGTCCACCAAAAAGACTGTGGAGGATTATTTTCAAATTTCCTTTCCGGACTCTAACTGTAGGCAGATCACCTTCACGTACACTGACCCGAATTGAGTTAAATTTAGCCGAAGTGATGCTATTGAAGTCCCTTGTACAGTCTTTGTTTCAATTAAAAATACGCTTGCCATGGATCTGTCTAATTTGTGACTATTAGTTGTTAATTCAAACAATTAATTTATTGTTTATAAAGCATCCGGTAAAGGCCACAATACTACTAATGACTCTTTTTTTGTATGTTTCCCGATGGGATATTGATGGTATGTCGGCGTGTGGCTTCTATTGGCCTGGCCGCCCTGACAAGTGTGCAACACCAACGATACGATTCAATAATGAGATTACCTTTGAAGATGACTATAACGGAAATAGAAAAATGACCCCTATATGGCAAATAAAAACAACTATTGGGTTATTGATAAAAATCAGTGTACTGAACTATGGATGAATGCTAACGTCCCAATTTGACTGTTCTCTGTAGGCCTATTAATTGAGGTTATTGCCAGCCGCTGATTTCTATCATTAACACAATCTTTTTTTCCCATTTTCCTGCTTTAAACGACATTTCCACGATACGATTTACAGAAAAATATAAAATATAAGGTGTCATTGTAGTCGGAAAAATGTTATCTATAGAATTTTCACGATGCACCCATAAAGTGGCAGGGAAAAAATGACTTCTTGGCCAAAAGCCAATTAAATCACGCTAGAGGGCGCCAGTCCCTAATACAATACCGACCAAAATGATTTAGGCAGTGCCCATTTGACAATTTTCGACTATTTTCACAAATTCATAGACACCGAGGTGGCAATAAAATAAACAAATAAAGCTATTTTTACTTCATCATACGCAGTATGATACAGTAATGTAATCGTGCCGAAAAAAAAATTGACATTTTAGTGGAAATAGGTCTTTTTGGGTCGCCTGATCATTTTTGACCACGGTACAAAAAAATGTTTGTGTGTGTGTTTGTGTGTATGTGTGTACCAGATTTTTGTGGCGACGGTTCCGGAGAAACTACTAAAGGCATCGGGACGAAACTTCATATTTAGAAGTTTCATAACCAAACCTAGAGCTGAAAAGCTTTCTGTTGAAAGTTGTTGTATTATGGCGTGGGTCACCCGGTACAGAAGTTAGTCAGATATAAAATACTACTAATGGGTCAGTTCCATGAGACACGGTATTTTTTACTTTATCATACGCAGTATGATGAAGTATTGTAATCGTGCCGAAATATTTTTTTTTGATTTTAGCGGAAATAGGTCTTTATGGGTCCCCTGAACATTTTTGACCAAGGTACAAAAAAACGTCTGTGTGTGTGTGTGTGTGTGTGTGTGTGTGTGTGTGTGTGTGTGTGTGTGTGTGTGTGTGTGTGTGTGTGTGTGTGTGTGTGTGTGTGTGTGTGTGTGTGTGCGTGTGCGTGTGCGTGTGCGTGTGTGTGTGTGTGTGTGTGTGCGTGTGCGTGTGCGTGTGCGTGTGCGTGTGCGTGTGCGTGTGCGTGTGTGTGTGTGTGTGCGTGTGCGTGTGCGTGTGCGTGTGCGTGTGCGTGTGCGTGTGCGTGTGCGTGTGCGTGTGCGTGTGCGTGTGCGTGTGCGTGTGGGTGTGGGTGTGGGTGTGGGTGTGGGTGTGGGTGTGGGTGTGGGTGTGGGTGTGGGTGTGGGTGTGGGTGTGGGTGTGGGTGTGGGTGTGTGTGTGTGTGTGTGTGTGTGTGTGTGTGTGTGTGTGTGTGTGTGTGTGTGTGTGTGTGTGTGTGTGTGTGTGTGTGTGTGTGTGTGTGTGTGTGTGTGTGTGTGTGTGTGTGTGTGTGTGTGTGTGTGTGTGTGTGTGTGTGTGTGTGTGTGTGTGTGTATGTGTGTACTCGATTTTTGTGACGACGATTCCGAGGAAACTACTAAAGGTATCGGGACGAAAGTGCGTATTTAGAAGTTTTATGACCAAACTTAGAGCTGAAAAGCTTTTGGTTCAGAAGGGTCCAAAGGAACTGGCTGTTTCCTCCAAGCATTTTTCAAGGATTTTGCAAATGAGCTGCCATTTCTGTAATTTCGTCAAAATAGTTAAATAATAAATTAAAGTAGAGGAAATATTGAATAATTTATGCCTATGATATTTTTTGGTGAAATTAATAGTTTAGCTTCAAGAGCAAATCCTATTTGATCGAGATCGGTCGCATCTGCATTGATATGAAACTACATAGTAGCCTGGATTTGCCAAATATTTTTTTGTGCTGTCACCACAGAAATGTCTATGGCTGTCACACTCGAAAACAGGTGATTTCATCAGAGGTTGGAGAACAGCTATGGAACGTTGCAGCTGCGGCAAAGTACAAAATACAAAATTTAAATAAAATAAGATCACCAATATGATTGTTCGTTGACAAGAAATATCAACCCGTTGTTATATCTAATTGTAAAAACGATAAATTGAGAAAATTGTAAATAAGGTATAGCGATGAGTGCAGTTATATTTTAGTATGTTGGTGCGGATGTGACATCACAGTGTCATGAACGAATATAAATCTGTCAGAATTTGAATTAGCTTTTTAAACTTCACGTTTCGTAGAAGTGGTATCAACCTAACATTTCCGGTACAGAAATATAACAATTTTTGATTTTTTTTAAATACGTATTTCTCAAAAAGTAACACGAAAAACGTTGTCACTCCTGCCGAAAACTACATAGCGCGACTCGCTCACATGCGACGGCGACGCCTCGCCATCGGTGACGCGCCGCATCACCGCTCGTCGCGCTATTCCGTACTTTCGGCACTTGTGAGATAAATAACTATTATTCTGATGACAGTAGGTAGTGTCAAATACTGATACTTTGACAATACCTACTATTGATACTATTGACTATCAAAATTTTTGTCAAACCCTGGCGAACTAGTTTAATTTTAATACAGACACGACTTATCTCAATCAAATAGATTCTCATGCAGCTAAACTATTAATTTTATATTTTCTATGATAAAGTCATGTGCCTGGCCACATCAGATTTTTTAAGTTTGGTTTTACGTAGTATATAGGTTAGTTAAGATGGCTAGACATTCCCTTATCTTCTTTACATGAAAGTCAATGGACCCAGCACAAAATAAAAACTAGTTTTTAGTAATATACACCCTAAACACCAATAGTGTAATACAGTAGTTTGGGAACCTCTGGTGTAATGTATAGTAACTCTTAATTCATAAGGCTGCTTTCTCTTGTTTCAGAAAGAGGACACCGTGAAAGAGAGGGACAGGTAAGACGTTTTTTTATTAATTTTTTCGGTTTTTTGCATTTTAAATAACAAATAATCTCAACCCTAAGCATTTTTATTTTCTTGTTTTTGCTTACATTATTTTTCAGTTTGTTTCTCTTGAAGGGCTTCTGAAATGCAATAACCGCGCAAGTCATGTTCGAGGTATTAATTAGTATAATTTACAGTGAGTTGTGAATATTGGCGTGTCCATTTAAATTCAGATATTAATTAATGGTAATTGGAAAGCAACAATTGTGATTTAGGAAGTAAATTTAAATAATTGTAACTGTACTATCACATTATATTTTGACAATTTATGAGAAAATTATAAATATTGTTAGGAGCATTTATCTCCTGCCTTGATTATACTTCTTTAAGATAGAACTGTAATCTTACATTTTAAAATAATGTTATATTTTCTATTCTATGCTTAATTAAGTTCTCAATTTAAATATAAAATAAATACATAACTATGTTATAAAACGGAAATATTGAGAAGGTCAATTATATGGTGACATACAGGCGGGATGTAAATTTTAAATAATTCAAAAATTACAGCCACAATCTGTATTTGAACCAGGGACCTTTGCGTCTCTAGCACAATACTCTCCCATCTGAGTTATTGAGAGCTATTGACAGCACAAAAACGTTGTATGTTGTCACTCTTGCCGAGAACTACATAGCGCGACTCGCTCACATGCAGTACTTTCGGCACTTGTAACATAAATAACTATTTAAACATCACAGTAGAACTTGCAAATATTGCCAAATCTAGATTGCGTTGAAGACAACTGAACAATTGCGAATAAACAGAACTCTATTAAACAAGTTTTTTTAGGTCATTTTTTATTAATTTATTAAATTATAAGCCTACAATAAAGTACAATATTAAAAATAAAACAAAATCGTTAAGTAAATTTCAAAACTAGTAAGAAAATTATCTTCAGTCGCGCTGAAGTTAAAATTGTCCTCGCCGTAAAATATCAAAAACACGTGACGTGTTAATTCACACCTGACCTGACGAGTTAACATGTGTTAATACATCAGGTGTGAATATGGTAGCCGTAATTTTGTTGTAACGTGCCGTGTTAACGAGGTAACACGTCGTGTGAAATTGTGATCTCACGTGTAAACACGAGTTAACACGCCACGAGTGAATACTGTGTCCGTGGCTTACGGTGTCTCCTTACGCAACTTGCTCTCTAAAATGTACAGCTGATCAAATGACTTCATTGACATTTATTCATGTCACTTTTTACTATTGAATGACCTACCATGTTCTCCTTTTGTTTATTTCTTTTTTGCAAGCCTTCAAAGGCTTCAAAACATGTATTCCTCCACATCCATGTCTATCGCGCACGGCACTGTAGTCGCAAATGACACAAGACACCTGTCATCAAATAGGCCGCCTCGCAAACTGTATCTAACAGTATTTGCGTCGCATCTCATCCGAATTCAGTATCACGGATGCTGAATTTCGCATACAGCGTCTACGTGTGTAAGTAGTCGTGCTCGCTCGGATAAGGTCGGAGACCGTGCATGGCGCGAGTATTTAAAAACATAGTAAAAGACACAATATTCAAAAACACATCTACAAACAATGTGTCCACTGTCTATAGTCATAGCTATGTATGTAATGCAGTTATTGTATGTGAGTGGTAGATAAAATACCATTAGTCGATGTTTTTGTGCATAATGGTCATAAGTCATAACTCATAACTCATGGGCAACAGCTGTATTCTCGCTTGTACACATATTACCGTCTGCCGCGTGTGTACCATAAAAATTGCCATAGCGGTCGTTATTCCGAATTGGTAACGATTTCCAACATTCCAATTATGGCCAGACATGGTTATTCGAATGCTGAAAATGGTCAAACGTTAAATTGTAATAATAGAGGATATACTATACCGCTCATTTCAGCATCTGGGATTTATATGGTAGGATGAGTGTAGGTACATCTAATATTGTTTGCTTAGCTTTCTTACAAATTTCTCGTAGTTGACATACCCGGCTATTGCATTGGATACCTCAATTGAATAACCATTTTAAACAAATTGATTCAAAAATGTATCCCTTTATATTTTGTAGAAGAATAAAAGAATTGGAACTACAGTTACAGCCGTATTTGGATGAAGACAGTAAAATGCAGAAAGATTCTCAATCCCTAAAAGAGAATTACGTCGAATTACAAAAGGTATTTTTCCTATATTTCTATATCTAAGTTCACAACTGTTATCTTTTGCATATTTAATTCGGTAAATTATTACGTTGTGCTCGTACTGTGTCGTGGTTCACTTTTGTTTCTATCTGAACAGTTCATTCAGATTTAGATTGAAGCTACTTTATTACTAACCTAATTGAGATTATTAACTAAACTTTTGTCGACAAGAAAGTTGTGACCTTAAGCATTGACATTCTTTAATCTAAATTTGAATGAATTTTCAGTCGTTGTTGGACATGCGTGACGCTTTGACTGCTGAAGTCGCTGATAAGCATGACACGATCATATGCTTGAGACGCGAGGTGCACCTGTTGGAGGAGCAGTGCAAGAAAGCTGAGCAGCAGACGCACTTTAAGGACGATATCATCAAGGAGCTGAGGAGGGAGTTGAAGCAGTATAAGCAACTGCAGTTGCAGGTAAGTACAAAATTGATAACGACTATGTGTACAAGGTGGGCAATGCAACATTGTACGCTGGACATGTTTTGATGTTACTATATGGATCGGTACTTGTAAGTAAGAGATATCGACAAAATGGATTAGACTGTTAGTATTTCAGTTTACACCCGTCTAAATGGTGTAAACCTAAATGATCTATTACTTTTTGTCTTTGATTTATAAACAAGTTCGAATATCAATATTTTTATATTTGTCAATATGATTGTGCAGTATTAAATTACCGATCAAGAGCTAGCGCTGGTTTTACTTAGTTTATTTCAGGAAGTTGATCATAAGATGCACTGAAGTCGCTGTTATTCTAAAGCCTGGCGCATTCTTGTTTGCGACGCTATGTTACGCTGTGCGAACTCTGTTGTTTAAAACACAGCGTAGTGTTACCACCCAGGATACTTGGTAGGTGTGGTTAGCTGAACGGTTAGCTATTTTTTTACGTTATATGAACAGGTGGCTTAAAGTGGAGCAAAAGGCAGATGGAAGTTTTATGTCATGAGAATTTTGATGTTAATATTCAAGATACTAGACTGCGCTTACCGTATGTTTTTCTATCGCTTACACTAATATTTAGCACTCATCTTTTTTCACTGGGTAAAGAGGTAATTAAACTTAACTAATAACAACTAAAGCAACAGTAATTTAAAATTAAATATATTAATATGGAATTAAAAAGAATTGCAACAAAGTTTAAAATTGAACCGAACACTTAAAAATAATTATAAATTACAACAAAGATTCAAAATATATAAAATATTTTGAAAGAATCATTAATAGCGACAAATATTCAAATTTTCAAATTAAATCAAATATAATAAAAGGAATTCAAAATATCCCCCAAATATTCAATTAAATTTAAAAATACTGCAGCAAAATATCTCAGTTATTTGGCAAAAACTAAGGAAGGCAATTACAAGAACAAAAACTATAGCAATGTAGCAACGCAAATGTTAATTTATAAATCCTATCCATCGAACGGGCAACGGAACTTTTCTCTCTTAAACGCAGTAAACATAGGCACGTACGACAAAGGTAGGACTATTTTTAGTAATATACACAATACAGTACAGTGTGAACTTAAGACCCTACCAGATATTTCTGCGATCGGAACAGGTAAACCAAAATTTTGGGCACATCTTTAGCAACACCAAGAATTGCTCAAACGAACGATACACATTTTAACACAAAAAATCCCACAACCAAATTTGGGATCAAACCAAACTGCAAACACCCAGACGAGGCCCCAAGGCCCCCACGGTCACAAAAATGAACTCTTGAACTTGTCTCCAAAGAATTAGAAATTTAACGTTGACCAAAAGAGAATCAAAAGGTGAAGCCAATCTTTCTCGAATTTGAATCAAAACGTTCCGAATTAGAATTAGGATCCGCAGAATTAGGTCCCTACCGCTAAAAGTTTTCCAAGCCAGCCCAGAAAAAACCCATTATGGGTGACCCACCAATAAACGTTCGGCTAGTTTTCACCCACGTTAATTTTACATTCGCCAATTATGGCGTTTCTACTAATGGACGATCTAGTGTTGTTATCCCTTAAGAATTGGGTTATATCAACAATTAACATTTCCCACCGTCCATTGAACACAACTGCCTACTACCGCTACGAACTCTATCAGTTAACATAAACCTAGTTTCATTTTCATAGCTTAGCCCCGACTATAACAAATACCCTTACAGAGAAAGCCCCAACGGTAAATAAATTAGACGCGAGATTTACAAAACAATCACGAAACATCCTCTGATAACCCCGGCACCGTTCAGATTCAACCGTGCTCGTTCAAGCAACGCTTAAATAATAAAATCTTAGCAAGAATTATCAACAATCGAATACCCAGCGTCCAATTTCCCATACTTTATATTAATCCGTAACCCGGGTGGTTACAATAGCATACCGTAAGTGGACGGCTGCGTATTTAAACGTGTGTACTTTGTTGCGATGCTTTGCAACACAGTGCGAATTATTTCACTTAAAACATAGCATAGCATAGCATAAATATGTGGACGGCTGCGTATGAAACTCATGTACTATCGTGGCCATATATTATGTCCCTTGTTTTGACGTCCAGTTTCTCGGAAACCTAGGGGCGAAAAAATTTGAAAAAATTCTGGTGCTGTCCTTGTTTAATATGCTAGAACTCTAAAAATTAGAAAGCTGTATGTGTTGGCGTTTTCCCGATTTTTCCAAATTAAGAAGAATTGGCGCTGTTTTTGCCAGCCATTCCGTTATTAGAAGAGCTAGAATAATGAAATATAGACTATAGGCTACCCAATAATTCATAGGTTTAAAATTTATTACATAATCATTGTTTATCTTGCATTTTTCATACAAAAGATCGTGCTGAAACTCGTGAACGCGTGAATTCCGACGCTCTACGGTCCTGGGGTGCTGCGGGGAAGGGAGGCGTTAGCGGTGCAGTCATGTCGGAGAGAACCGACACAGCTCATGCTTGATAAACCTAAAAATATTTAAAAGTATACCCGATTTTGTTATATAAATATTCAAACTATTATAACAGTTTTAACAGCTTATTTATTAATAATATTTAAATACATGCAGAAACCAAATACCAACTCTTGATATATTACATATATTACAAACGTCAGCTCTGAGCGTATAAAACATAAAAATATCAAACTTTTACAAATTTTTTACAAATTTAGATCGTAAATTTGTAGACACATAGAATATTTTGCAGATCACTCATTAAGTTTAAATGCTAAACCCGAAACCCGATTTAAATTGCCAAGAATTCCCATGGGACTTACAAATCCCTGTTCATGGTTCTATTATCTTATTGACTTATTTTGCCATTATTTTTTAATTCGGTAATCTGCCGCCGGATGTCCAAATTTCTTTGGCGCATAATCTCCGTGTCGTTTTATGTATTGTGTCCGTAAACACTAGTAACTATACTAACTATAGTAATGCACGTGCGATCCGCCACTACTGGCAGCGTCGCTGTCGATCACTTCCCCCGCTCGCCCCCTCGGACCGTAGAGCGCCGCGTCAACTGCAGCAATCATGAGATGCTTCAACTCGATCTTTTGTAGGGAAAATGCAAGATGAACCATGATTATGTAATAAACTTTAAACCTATGAATTTGTGGGTAGCCTATAGTCTATATTTCATTATTTCAGCTCTTGTAATAAAGGAATTGCTGGCATTGCATAATATAGCTTTTTGTGGGTCAAGCACTAATCCAATGATTTTACAAAAATGCACATTGAAAGCTAGCATTCCGCAGGTGATTTTACTTTTTAATTCGTTCAAATCTATGTATTATTTCCGGAGTAATTAATTGCTAAAGTTAAACGAATAAAATTTACGTGGCAAAAACAGCGCCAATTCTTCTTAATTTGGAAAAATCGGGACAACGCCAATACATACAGCTTTCTAATTTTTATGAGTTGTAGCACATTAAACAAGGACAGCACCAGAATTTTTTAAAATTTTTTCGCCCCTAGGTATCGGAGAAAATGGACGTCAAACGAAGGGACATAATATATGGCCACGATAGTACTTGCTGGCATAGCATAGTACAGCGTAGCATGGCATCGCAAGCAGCGGATGCCGGACTTTTCTTTAAAATAAAAGAATAGCATAGCTAAGTGCTCGCATATTTATACACTGGCCTACGGCTCTAAAACTTTATTACAAAACTATAAACTTTAGCTGGCGTTTTGTATCCGTATGCGCGAGATAAATACGACGTTTTATCTACGACTCATAAATTCCATTTTATATTAAATATTAGTCAATGATGGCGATGCGATTATTAGTATTATTCAAAGCTACTGTCATCATAATCATCGTCGTATCGTGATAGAAATTATATGGTGATAAATGCAAATATAATAAACGTATTATATGTGTCGTAGATAAATGCGTTTGCGCTGACTTTCAAATGTTGGGTACGCTGAGCATGCCCATAGTGTCGGGAGCTTTGAACGTTATGACTGGTATGGATACTTTTGGTGATTTCTTTGCATGACAGTATTATACTTATTTGTTCTTGTCCAATTCATTTTCAGCCCTTTTTCTTAGTTTCTGTTATTTACGAATAAATTTGTGAACGTCCACTTTTTAGATATTTCTTTCGATGAGACCTCTATGACATAACGGAGCAACCAAAGGACAAGTGTTTAGTAGCACATATGAAGGATTTTGCGGAGAATTCAGATTTGTTATCATGATGAACAGTTTTTATTTTGTATCACAGCGTAATAAATTATCTATTTTATAGTAAGCGACTTTATATTTCAGTAATACGACAATAGACAGATCGGGTTAAAAGTTACTTAATTCTTGGTTTATTAAAACCATATTATAGAATGATAGGATCGATGGTCTGCGTTAGCAAGATGTATTTGCAAAGACAGAACGTGTAAACGGCGCACATTGGGGTATTAGACCCAAAAAGCTGGCCATAAATCAAATTTCTAAATTGTTAAATTCCAAAAAGTAAACCAGTTTCTGGGATAGGTAAAAGACCGATATATTAAAAGGCGGCAATATTTTTTCACCTGAGCCCTGAGCCACGTATCCTTGGCAGCCAAAAGTTATATTTTACTATGGCTGAACATAGACGCACATAAGTTGCCGCTCTTAAAACCGGTTGCAATTTTGTATTTTAACGATAAATGTGACTTTTTTGTTATACATTCTTTAGAACCAAGTATGAACTTTCATCATTTTTATTAAAATTTACCCACAATTTTGTTTATTAACAACATTCGTTGTTATAAAAAAAAATCTGATGTGGCCAGGCACATGACTTTATCATACAATATATAAAATTAATAGTTTAGCTGCATGAGAATCTATTTGACTGAAATAAATCGTGTCTGCATTAAAATTAAACTAGTTAGCCAGGATTTGACAGATATTTTGATAGTCAATAGTATCAATCGAAGGTATTGTCAAAGCATCAGCATTTGACACTACCTACTGTCATCAGAATAATAGTTGTTTATCTCACAAGTGCCGAAAGTACGGAATAGCACAACGAGCGGTGATGCGGCGCGTCACCGATGGCGGAGCGTCGTCGTCGCATGTGAGCGAGTCGCGCTATGTAGTTTTCGGCAGGAGTGACATCAACGTTTTTGTGTTGCTTTTTGAGAAATACGTATTTAAAAAAAAAATCAAAAATTGCTATATTTCGGTATAGAAAATGTTAGGTCGATACCACTTCTACGAAATGTCAAGTTTAAAAAGCTAATTCAAATTCTGACAGATTTATATTCGTTCATGACACTGTAGATGATGTTCCATGCGGTTCTCCGAGTGTGACAGCGTGGTGACAGCCATAGACATTTCTGTGGTGACAGCACAAAAAAAATATTTGTCAAATCCTGGCTACTATGAAGTTTCATATCAATGCAGACGTGGCCGATCTCGATTAAATAGAATTTGCTCTTGCAGCAAATGTCATAGGCATAAATTATTCAAAATTTCCTCTACTTTAATTTCGTATTTAACTATTTTGACGAAATTACAGAAATGGCGGCTCATTTGCAAAATCCTTGAAAAACGCTTAGATTAAACTACCAGTTCCTTTGGACCCTTTTGACCCAAAAGCTTTTCAGCTCTAAGTTTGGTCATAAAACTTCTAAATATGAACTTTCGTCCCGATACCTTTAGTAGTTTCTCCGGAATCGTCGCCACAAAAATCGAGTACACACATACGCACACACACACACACATACACACACACACACACACACACACACAGACATTTTTTTGTACCTTGGTCAAAAATGTTCAGGGGACCCATTGAGACCTATTTCCGCTAAAATCTCAATTTTTTTTTTCGGCACGATTACAATACTTCATCAATGATAAAGTAAAAACAGTTTTATGCAGAACTTGAGTGTTTTAGTTTTAGTGTTTAGCGTTGTTAAGCTTTTGACAGTGGTTCAAATTATAGTATACATATTTGACATTACAACTACTGGAAAATCTGCTGCGGATAGATGCGGATGTGGTTTCTGTGATTTTATTTCAAATACGTTGTAAAGGAAAATCCAAAAATTGATGTACCGGCTTATATGTAATTTGGTGCAATTTCTTGATACCGTGATAGTAGAGGTAATTTAATATTTAACCATATTTAGGCTATATATAAATGGTTACGGTTATCGAGATATTGACAACTTTATGTTCAATGCATCTTGTATGTTGTAAATGCCGTTATGTACGTATATTTTCCGTTTTGGATCATGTATAGCAAACAACCCCGATGACCTAGACTCTTAAAAATCATCCGAGAAAAACCTTAAACTTTGTACTCGTATATGCATTTCTTGGAAATTGGTTGCTTGAAGCCAATCGGATTCATATTCAAGGCAAGAAAATACATCGAAAGGCACCTACGAGCATACACTGTTCACTGGTTTAAATTGAATTCTTGTTGAGGAGAGACAATAGTACGTTTGTGAATAGAAACTGGTTAGGCGTTTTCGATAAATGTGTTTATGCGGAATGCGAATGGGGGTTCAAAACATGCGTATTAGGGTCATACCACTAAAAAACGACCGTTTCAGCTTGAAGTATGATCAAATTTCGAAAGTTTTCACGGAAACAATGAGTATAAATATTAGACAATTTTGAAATAATACTAAAAATAATAGATTTTATAGTGATAAATATGGTAAAATAGTTTCCTAATTGCCTCTACTATCACGTCTGAAAAGGAATGCATTGAACGGAAAACAGCATGAATAGCATAATGTACCGTTTCAATACACAATATCGTCTGGTGTAAACTTTCATTTTCTTCCTCTACCACTGGTCTTTAAAAACAAAACTTTTTTCAGGATTTTCATACAACATAACAGACCTAAACATGTTATCTCATATAACTCAAAAACGACATGTATTGTTCAATTTTAAATACGTATATGCTGCGTATTTAAACTGGACATGCCATATATTATTTTATGAATTTGACACGGTAAAACATAATAGAAAGAAAATCACAAAAAAATATTGATGACAACTGTTATAGCAGTAATTAATTTACAATAGGTGTAGTGCAGTGAAGAACAATTTTTAATACAGTTGGGCTTTTTCCTATTTTGTACTGTTTTATTGTGTTTATTAAGTTATTAACCTTCAAATTTTTAGTATGAAGGTTAAAATGTTATACATACAGAAAACAACACATCTAAAGCCTTTTTAGGTGAAAAAATAGTTTTGGCCATGTTTTCAGGTCAAATACCCCACTGTGCGGCGGTAAATTTAACAAAGTATTGGCAAATATGAACATATATTGAAAAATCGATATTTTGTTGATAACTGCAATATCAAAGGCGATAGCTATTATATTTTTGTTCACCATTTAGTTCATTTCGGACCTTTCGATCAAAGGTTCCGGTATAATCAATTGCAATCTGTACGTTTTTGCGGTGCTTACTTTCAATTATATTTTATTCTGTTTACATAAATTGCCCAGTCTGCTAACTTATATCTAGAAACTTATTAGAATTCCCAACCTAGATCCTCTTTAAAATCCACACCTTATTGCTCAATTCTTCCTCTTCAACTTTCAGGCCCAATCCTCGCCCCAGAAATCCAAAATCCGCTCTCCCAGGAAACGCATCCATCAATCTAAAACTGATCCAGACAATACCGTCAATCACCACTTGAAAGATGGTACCATTGTCATACGTGACACAGAAACTGTCGGCGACACCTTGGCCACACAGAGCATTCGCGAAAAGTTCACAGATCCCGCTAACCAGACCATCGTGTACATCTGCGAGAGCATTCCTCAGAGACAAAAAGCAAACAGCAAGGAAGCCTCGAAGAATGACTCCATGCTTAATGATACTAGGAATTGCGAAGTCAGTATGGACATTCCAAATAATCGGTCAAACTCTTTCCACATGAGCATGGACCATCCTAGAGACCTATCTAATCAGGTATCCTTGAGCAGTCTACAGAATACATCCTTATCTACACGTCCGAGCATCCAGGATACATGCGTGCAATATTCCAAGGACATCCTGGAGATGCTGAATCAATCTTACGTGGATAATAGGAACATAACCCCCATACGAGGCTCTGCATCTGCCAGTGTTTATTCATCCATGCGATCACCGGATTTTAGTACGGTTAGCTTTGAGTCGAAAACTGAGAGTGGAATTGTTGAAAAATTGGAGAAGAAGGTCGAGAAATTGATCAAAAACGCTGAGATGAAGGAAAAGTTACATATCGACGAGACTATTGAGATGATTTACGAGAATGGTTGTTTGATTAAGACGATATCAGATCAGAGTCGTACTCATACTTCGAATGCCGTGCAAACTTGCAAGGAGCTCATCAGCGAAAAGGATACGCAAACCAGCAACACCTGTTTTGGTAATAAAGATGACAATAAGAAACACTGTTGTAAGCCGAGCTGCGTCGTTTGTGGGAATGATGATACCACTTTAGTGTCTTTGGTTTCGACGAGTAGCAAGTTAAACATGAAGGAGTCTTATTACTTCGAAGATTCCAAGGATGTGTCCTTTAATAAGGAAGAAATTCGTGCGTATTCTTCCCCTTACGAACCTGAGCATGATATGTCTGGAGATGTGTTGGAGATCAAGAAGATTTTTCGTGGAAATCATGGTCGTCCTGCAAATAGCAAAGCTAGAACTGTCTACTACCAAGAAACACCGAAAAGGCATGTAATGCGTAGGACATTACGTCCTCCCATCTTTGTCGTCAACCAGAGACCAAAGTTACTGAGCCCTCGAACGCTACATCGAAGATACAATGAGGAAATTGCGATATCCCCAAAATCTCGATCTGATCCTTCTTGCGCTCCCGTAAAGTTTACAAATATGCGACATTCCTATCCTGCGATGATGAATGGTGGTTATATGGTTGAGCGAAGGCATTTTGATGGATATGCAGTGGATAAGGACGTCGTGCATGGTTACGTGGATTGCTGGCCGAATAGATTCGAAAATTCCTATTGACCTTATAAAATTCCTATTGATATCGCGTATTTTGTCGTCCGTTCTTGTATGCGTCCGGAACTTAATTTGTTTGTCTACACGTTAATTCGTTTGTATTCGCAGATTCTCGGATATCGTTCGCTTTTTCGATTTTATCGCTTTCGTAAAAATTGTTAATAAAAATTATTTTAGATTATGGTGGTTTTAATGATTTATTTTCAGTTTTTATATCGTTATTGTTTATAGAATAACGTGTAGTTATGTGAATATGAAACGCATACTTTTAAAACAATATTGTCGGGTGAGAGGGTTTCAAGTTTGTAATGAACCCATAGAAGGCATAGGGACCCTGATTATTGTTTTCTCAAAAAAATTTGGAAGGCGTAGATTGACTATTATTTCCCAAATAAATAAACTGTAATAATTAACGCACCACTAACTCTGCCACTTTTTAAGATGATTTTCTCTCGTGCTGATCATCGAGTTTGATCATTCTTTTCTTCTGTTGTAGGATGCTATGATAGACAATTCTAGTCAAACCTGTATGGGCTTGTATTGTCAAACTTTCGCACCTAAAAATTTTCTGACTAATCACTATACTCATTCATTAAAAACAAAATCGATACACATATTTTCCCAGAAACTGTATTTAGATCCGAGCATATGATCGTGTCTTCTCACGATTCAGTTATACAGGATCCTGCAACTCAGCTCCCGTCTTCTGTAGCTTAGTTACTAACTAAGCTAAGAGCTTGACATTTTGCAGGCTTACCCTGTACTTCAAGGTACTATGCGCGCCAAAACAAAGTGGTACACCTTATTGCTTTGTAAATGGTTCTTTTATTCCCTATACGCTGTCATTCTGATAGGTAAATTTTGCAGTAAATTTGGCAATTGAACAACTACTTAATTAAGTGCACTCAGATCTAAAATACCTCTCTGCGTTATATTTTATGAAATAAATTGTTTTTCAACGCCACGTACGATATTTATCACCTAAAATTGCCGTTGGAAACGTTGAAGAATTAGTTTATGGTGAATAACTTTTACAATATTGGGAATTGTGATGGGGTTGTATTTAGAAACTGTTAATTTTGTTATTGTCAAATTTAGGGGTTTTATCAGAACTCGCTTCCATTTTGCTGCTATAAATTAGAGATAGGTGACTTTCACCGTTTTTTTGTCTATGGTTCATTAATAGTATATTATAATACAAGTTTTATAAGACGAGCGTAGCGAGGAAGCTCCCAGGGAATCCCCAGACGTTGTGTAAGTACCCAAATAATGCACCCAAGAGCATACAAATTCACCACATTTGGGGACCCCCCCCCCCAAAAAAAAATCGGGTAATACTGTTCTAGCGTGCTACGTGCGTATAATAATTTCGCCAGGGACTATAAGTGACACTCTTTTCACTCAAGCATTTTTACTCACAGATTTAACGCCAGCTAATTCTAATAAGTCGTCTTCGTAGTTGATGAATTTTGCTGACCCAATAACAATCTCAGCAGTGCAGGTACACACATTTGAGCAAATTAGACCAAATTGGCTGAAAACTACCTTTAGGAATGTAACATACAATTGATCCAATACAGGGTCCATTTTAAATATGAAAGTTAACACCATTTCCGGCGAAACATAATTTTCAATCACTCATTTCATATGGTTCTGCACATCCTTCTAATGGATTTGGATATGCCATTGTGAAAGACCCTGTATAAACTGCGTTTGTGACGATTTTTTTCGATTATTTCGTTCGGTTACTTTGGGACAGACGTAACACGTCATAATAATTTAGAATACTAAATAATGTGTGTTCAGATTTAATTTATTTTGTTTCTGTATTGTGCTTTTTGAATTTGCCTTTTTACAAAATAAACAACACTTTTGACTGATTAGAAAATACAGCGCTGATTTTCATATGTCATATTGACATTTAAACTTCATATAAGGAACAATTTTCTTTGACATGTTTCTCCCAACGATATGTTTTGGTTTATTTTAATTTTTATGTTACATGATGTATTATTATGTAAGTATTTATTTTGTTTGATTTTTCCTATTATCCAGATATTGTATCGGTACTTTGAATTGTTCAGGTTTTGATATGGACGGAGAGCCCGCGACAAAATCATACCCTCATAAAACATCACTACGAATAATTTATATGTAATGTAAAATTATTATGAATAAACGGTATTGTAGGAATTGTAGGTGTGCCTAAGAAATTTTGGCCGAAAGGGCGTTTAATTAGGCTAATTATCTACTGCAATTCGGTGTCGTAGTACACTCATAAAATAACTGTCTCATTCTTTTCTTACTTATAGATAAGCCGAAAACGCTTGGCACACTTCCCTGAAGGGGAGAAACAGTCAGTGTATCGATACTATCATCGAAGAGGCATGGTGTGCCTAGCCGGAAATGAACGAAAGTTGGTTTCCCGATCAGTTACGATCAGTTATTTAAAAACCATGGTATCAGCGCTACCATACAAAACACTTGTGTGTCAATTTTGCCACAATTATAGTAGAACCAGTGTTGCCAACCCTTTGACACCAGAATACTCAGCATGTATGCCAAAAATTCCCATTTTACCAGCTTTTTACTCACCATTATACCATCTTTTTACTCACCAGTTTAATTTTGCTCTTGTAATACGTTTACTTCGATTTTCTTTTTAGTTAGTATTCCTAGTGAAAAAAAAGCCTTTGAATAATATAAATATCTTTAATAAAATAAAAATACATATTCGGTATCACAAGAACTTTATACAATAAAATGTTATATGATTAAATTTAATAAACTCTCAAAAACACATTAAAGACATTTTCTTTTTTCAGGATGAAATAAATAACTATATTTATTAAAATAAAAATACAAGTTAGAACATAAGTTCTACCGTGTTATATCAAAGATGTATAGTGATACTAAATATGTATTTTTATTTTAATAAATATAGTTATTTATTTCATACTGAAAAAAGAAAATGACTTGTTATATCTGTAACTTGTTATAACAATATAACAAGTTATATTTAGCAAACTCTTAAATTAAAACATTTTCTTATTTAAAAAACAAACGAGCAAACTGAAAAGTTTGCAATAAATAGCTATATTTAATAATATAAAAATACATATTCAATACCACACAGTATACACACATTAAATATAAGAAGCTCTTAACAACATGATAATCAATTTCTTACAAACTATAACCTTGTATACATGTTGACAGAATGTAGTTTCAAATGATTTTCTGTTACTTTAAATTTGATGCAGTCAGATTCTTTGGCTGCCAAGCTGCTCCTTATGATACAAATAGCATTTAAAGCATCATGGCCAATGCGGTTTCTTTTTTTTGATTTCACATCGGTGACAATTGAAAATATGCGTTCAGCTGCCGCATTCGAGTGTGGAAGACATAAAACAATTTTGGCTAATTTTGATAAATTAGGATATGCCCATTGATCATTAAAGTTTTTTAATTTTGATATTTCATACCAAAGTTGATCAATTTTTAATGAATAAAATACCTTTTTTTGCGCTTTAGATACCATAAATGGTAAATTTCTCCATTCCAATTCTAATTCGGTTTTACAGATACCGTGATTGATAAAGGTCTGACAGAGCATATCCAAATTAGGAAATTTTATTCGTCCTTCAATTTCCAAGGCCACTTCTGGGCTTAAAAAGGAAAAGGACTCAAAAATGTTATTTTGAAATAGCCGCTTTTGTATCTCTTCTGCTGATGTCTGATAAAAGTTTAAACAATTGTTCTTGAATACATGTAAATCCTCATTAGAAATATTGTTTGATTGCAAACATATTGCAGATTCTTGTCCAATATATATGTCATTTATGTCCAACAAATGATGTGGATTACGGATATTAAGTGTTAAGATATTTTGATTAGTAAAACAAACAGGTTTTAAAAATTTTTGACAAATTTGTAGTAAAAGAGCCTCTGATTTATTATGAAGTTCATGGATTAAAACCTTATTGCTCTGAAATATAGCATTGAATTGATTGAACATGTTAAGGACATATTTAAGAAAATAAAAGTAAGATTTTATTATGGGGTTTGTTAAACTATTTAAAATTGTTTCTGCAGATTTTAGTTTGTCCTCTACCACTGCAAGCCTGAAAACAGTACATATAATATAACTAAATAAAATCATGCAATAATATTTTTTTAATGAAAAAAATTATAGTTATAATTAAATAACTCATGCATATATAATCAATTAATTCATTTATATGATATTATTATTTATGCTAGATACCTGAAGTAGTTCACTAGTACCTCCCAGTTGGTTAACATTCTTACTACACAGTTATGCATCGATAACCATCTTGTATTAGACAGCTTCAAAATTTTACTTTTTTCATTGTTATTGAAGTATTCTTGCATTTCGGTCAGTACTGCATTACGTTTAGCACTTCCAGAAATGTAGCCATATACAGCCCTCATCAAATCTTCTGATGTTCTAGGTAAGTTTATACACGCCTTACTTGCAATAATAGCCGATGTGTGACAAATGCATCGCATTAAAATTACATTTGGGACTTCTGCTTTCAAATGAGAGAAAAAACTATTTTTACTCCCAGTCATTACATTGGCCCCATCACAAGCAACACCTATTATATTTTGTATAGGTATGTCAAATTTTTTCAAACATTTTTTAAATTCTTCGTATAACTTGCTTGCACTACAATCCTTTGCGTCCACATCTATTAGTTCTAAAAGCCTTGTTTCTACCATTCCAGAAGTTTCGTTGACATGTTTTGTCAACAGGCATAAATTTTTTTTGTCGCAAATATCTGTGGACTCGTCTATTAAAACTGAAAACTGCGTTTTCTTTAATTGTGCAGTTAAATCATTAGTTTCTTGTGAGGATATTACATTTTTTATAATTTCTGTACATTTAGTTCTTTTTAGTTGAATATCTCTAACTAATTTATTTTCCGGTAAAATTTGTTTAAGAAGTTGTACAAAGTGGTCAATTGCCATTATCGGTATATTATGTTCAGCAAAATAGGTACATATTTTTATTTCTGCCATTTTTACTGATCGCTCATGTTCCAAATGTCTTTGAGACGAAAATGTGGAACACGTTGGAGTTATTTTTAAAGCATTCACGTTCTTTTTGTGCTTTGATCCATTTGCGTGCTTGTCTAGTTCGCTTGTTCCAGCAGCAAACTCCTTTCCGCAAGCAATACACCTGCAAAATAGTACATTATAAAGTATATAAGTATACCTAATATTTATTGGGAAATTACCTCGTTTGGTTTGGATCGCTACTTTTTGCAATCCATCCTTTATATTTCGCATTTTCCAGCCAGCTCTCTTGAAAAGTTTTTTTTCCTCGAATCCGTGGTTGAACTTTGCTTCTTTTCCGTTGACGCACTTCACTGGAACTAGTTGAATTGTCTGAGCTCATGTTTATTACCAACTATTACTCCGCTGACTCAGCTGAATGTCGATATAAATTAGAACCAGAAAGTCGCAACAATACACACGATAATGATATAGGTTAACCGTTAAGAAGTTTAGAGTCATCCAAATCACAAATGTCTAGCGCTTGCGCTCACTGTCAAGTGTCAATAGACTGTAATGACATGTGGACAGTGTGGGTACCTCAGAAAACATCGAAAACAATATTACCAAATTCAATTTCATTCATTATCAATGCTGATCAATGCCGCGATATAAAAAAAAGTGCACCGAAGGAAAAATACTCACCAATAAGCAAAAATCTGATTTTTCTCCCTTTTTCCCAAATTAGATTTTTCTTAGTAAAATTACTCACCAAATGAGTATTTACTCACCAGTTGGCAACACTGAGTAGAACATATGTACTTTCATAGTAATTTGGTCTGACCAACCCCGCTTGGCCGGAAGTGTCTGGCACACCGACTTCAACAGTTAACATGGTCCGTACATCATCACAATCATCGAACATCAACCTGAATGTTTGCATAAGATTTTTCATAAGACATAACTGGTATCCAACCCACTGTCGGACATTTGCGGCTTGGCACACCAACGTTTTTGTTAATAAGAAGGTCCAAAGTTTGTTGTATAAAAATGGGCGTTATGTTCGATGACGCTATCGATACACTGATTGTCTCCCCCCTTCATGGAAGGGGCCGGAAGGGCCGAGCACTTCCGTCCAAATGGGGTTAGACACACCAACTTATGAGAGAATATGTATTTATGTACAACTGGCGAAAAGAATGAGAGAGATGTTTTATAAAGGTACAACGACACCCTATTTCAGTACATAATTAGCATAATTAAACACCCTTTCGGCCAAAATTTGTTAGGCACACCAGCAATTTCCTTTTATTCAAATCATTTTACAAGAGATTTTTGCGTGACAAAAATAGTATCAGCAAGCCGACGGTCCCAGGTCACGAGGAACAGTCCGGAGATGTATTGTGATGTGTTTTCGAGTCGCAAATATCATTACTTAATTTGTTATAAACAAAAAACGTCAAAAAATCGTGCGTTTTTTTCGTTTTTTGCTTGTAAAAGCTGAACGGATGGAGCAATCTTGATCTTGCTTTCAACAGACCAATTGTAGAGAATGAAAAGACGAAAAAAATAAACTCTATACGGACTTGATCGCATTAAAATTAACGGAGGAAATTCGCAAAAACCGGAAAAATCGGCGGTTTTTTCAAAAATTCATAGCTCCGCCACTATTTCGAAAGTAGAAGTATTGTGCTACAAAACGTCTATTCTGATTTTGCGTTAAAATGTTGCGAAATAGGGATTACTATAGCGCTGGTATTACTATACACACAGAGAAAGGAATGCTCAATTCAAATAAAATTGCTTTGCATCAAAACAACGGTTGATTTCCATATCCACGAAATAACTATCCACTTCAACCAAGACAATGTTTTCTCAGTACAAATGTGTTAAGTGCTTCGTTCGAGATAAAATTAGTTGCAACGAGTAAACTATTGACTTGCACCAAAGTCATCAACTCGAAAGGACTATAATGTTGTTTTGAATGAAACTTTGTAGTATTATTTCAAATATTTTAACATTTGGACCAAACTAATATTGCTTTAATGCAACCATATGATGTCTTAAAGAGAGTAATAGAGCTATCGGAATAAGTAATAGGTTATTTTGCTTGGAAGAACCAATGTTTCAAAGAAACACTTGTAATTTTGGTTCAACACCTCTAGTGTTCTGAATAGAGTATTTTGTTCTCAAAGCAAGTAACTGTCATTTTAAACGAAGTGCGTTAAAAATTCAAAGCAAGTAATAGTAATTTACATTCAACATAATATATTGATTTGAAGTGAATGTTTTTGTTGTTTTGTTAACACTATCTACCGCTGCTGCAAAGGTTACATAAAAAAATAAGTCTATCAAAACAAATGCAGAAAGAACTACACGATTATAATAGCACATTACTTTCTTAATCATAATAAAAAAAAACATACATTACATCAAAGTTCGTTAAGCAATTATTTTGTAAGACATATATTTTTTTTAGTCATGTAGCAAAGACAATGGGTAAAAAAAGTTCATATATACCAATACATTAATTTATTATAAAAATAAAAATACATTTCAAACAAGTAGGTGTCATACTGATATAAACCCAATAACTTGTTATAAAAGAAAAAAAATACATTTAAAATACAAACAAAAATACAAAAAAATGTCATCTTGATACAGTAATTAGTACAGTTAAGAGCTAAGCAGTCAACAAGACTTGATGGGCATTTCTGCAACTGGCCATTATAATACGGTTTCTCACCTTAGATGTTTCTAAATCTCCTCTTAGCTTCACCGCTTCCCGGAAAACAATCCGATCTCCAATAGCCGGAATAAGTTCATTTATCTCTTCTTCTGTAAGTTTTGTTATGTTTTGCACAGATATTTTATGGTCTGCAAACATAGAATGCACATAGTGTATTAACATTCGCATAAAAAGTAGATATACGCATATACTTACTGTCAAATATCGTTTTAAGATGATCTGATGAAATTGAAAAATCATCCACGCTGTCCATTATCACATGTAAAACTGCAGATACAATCAAGCGTATATCAAAGCGACACTGCTTACCACTATAACCAATATATTTGCATGGAGTTAACGTTCTGGGGGTTGTGAGTGAGACTGGAGAATGAAGTCCTCATATACTGCGTATCTACAAACTGTCGCCGTTCTACGTCGCGTCAGTCTGGTGCCACAAACCGCGCAAACTCTTAAGTTTTCCGCACAATGAAACCACCCGATATTTTAAACTAAGCATTTGGTTACTTGGTTCACACAAAACGTCTCTTGCATCAACCAACTAATTTTACTTGTTTTGAACACCATATTTTACATATATCATCTTGTTTCAATGCAATAGTTGTTTTCATTGGAATATATTGAATTGTTCAATGCAACACACTATATTCTTAAGAGAACTCATGAGAACTTTTAAAATTATCCAATGTAGTTTTACTTGGAAACAAAATGTTGTCGCTTCAAAGGAGAAATTTGTGAGTTTTGATTCAAAAAGCTCATGTAAATTGAAAACTTTATTGATTTGTTCGGAGTAAATTTCGGCAAGACAACGAATGTCTTAAACATTTCTCTGTGTGTAGATACGCGCTTCCCCGCGTCGGCCGTCTCCCCCACTACTCGACCGCTTTTAAAAAAAGCGACAGCTTTAAAAAAAAACGACCGCTTTTAAAAAACCGACAGCTTTTGCAAAAAGCTATTAAAATCAGATTGGCATATAGAAAACAAATCTTTGGTATTGCGACCTATTCTAGTGGTGCGTTGATTTTACTTAAAAATAGCAAAACCCCGAAACTCTGAAAAACGGTTCAAATGATAAGCGATAACATTTTTTACTTTATCATACGCAGTATGTAAAGTATTGTAATCGTGCCGAAAAAAAAAATTGAGATTTTAGCGGAAATAGGTCTTTTTGGGTCCCCTGAACATTTTTGACCAAGGTACAAAAAAATGTCTGTGTGTGTGTGTGTATGTATGTCTGTGTGTGTGTAAACGATTTTTGTGGCGACGGTTCCGGAGAAACTACTAAAGGTATCGGGACGAAAGTTCATATTTAGAAGTTTTATGACCAAACTTAGAGCTGAAAAGCTTTTGGTTCACAAGGGTCCAAAGGAACTGGTAGTTTATTCTAAGCCTTTTTCAAGGATTTTGCAAATGAGCCGCCATTTCTGTAATTTCGTCAAAATAGTTAAATAGTAAATTAAAGTAGAGGAAATTTTGAATAATTTATGTTTATGACATTTTTTGGTAAAATTCATAGTTTAGCGTTTTAGTTTATTCTAAGCTTTTTTGAAGGATTTAGGAAATGAGCCGCCATTTCTGTAATTTCGACAAATTAATTAATTAATAAATTAAAGTAGAGGAAATTTTGAATAAATTATGCCTACGAAATTTTTTGGTAAAATTAATAGTTTGGCTTCAAGAGCAAATCCTATTTGATCGAGATCGGTCGCATATGCATTGATATGAAATTACATAGTAGCCAGGATTTTGACAAATATTTTTTTGTGTTGTCACATTCGAAAACAGCTGATCTCATCAGAGGTTGGAAAACCACTATGGAACGTTGCCGCTGTACTGCGGCAAATTATAAAATACAAATTTCAAATAAAGTAAGATCACCAATTTGATTGTTTGTTGATAAGAAATATCAACCCGTCTTTATATCTAATTCTAAAAACGATACATTGAGAAAATTATAAATAAAGTTTAGCGATGAGTGTAGTTTTATTTTAGTATGTTGGTAGGGATGTGTCATGAACAAATATAAATCTGTCAGAATTTGAATTACCCTTTTAAGGTGCGTTTTCATTAGTGACAATGGCAGTGGTAGCAGACGCCGTTATAGTATTTCCAATAGAACATTGATAGTGAGTCATGTTTATGTACATGCAAACTAATATGTGTCATTATCACGTAATGTAAGAAATACTATAATTTCGTATTTTACCACCGCCATTAGCTACCATTACCTACCAATTGGAACGCACCTTTAAACTTGACGTTTCGTCAAAGTGGAACCAACCTAGCATGTACTATACAGACATCATTTATTTTTTTAAATACGTATTTCTTAAAAAGCACCACAATAAACGTTGATGTCGCTCCTGCCAAAAACTAGATAGCCGACTCGCTCATATGCGACGGCGACTCTCCGCCTTCGGTGACGCGCCGCATCACCGCTCGTCGCGCTATTCCGTACTTTCGACATTAGTGACATAAATAACTATTATTCTAATGACGTAGTGTAGGTAGTGTCAAATGCTGATGCTTTGAGAATACCTACGATTTATCTCAATGGAATAGATTCTCATGCAGCTAAACTATTAATTTTATATATTGTATGATAAAGTCATGTGCCTGGCCACATCAGATTTTTATAGATAATCTCAGAAACACAATGCAAAATGTTTCATAAAAATCAGAAGAAATTCGTATGCTTGTCGGTATTACCCTCTAATATATCATGTTCCCGTCTGCACCGCTACCTAATTTTGTCTCATTTGGATTCGTTTTGATGTTTTATTTGATGTATATAATGTTATGTATTCGCCATTTATATTTAAGTGGGTCTTCTGATTTGGGTAATCAGAATATTATGTAGGGCATAAATGGATAACTTTTACAGACCTCCACGACCTTGGTCTAGTGATTCTTTGGACTGGTGGGTTGCGGGCTCCAATCCCTTTTTTTGCGTCCTTTGTAGGCGTGCAGATATTCTTTGTCTCGCTTTTCGCGTTCTGCAAAACGCTGTACTTCTGGTTCCAGTTTCTTTGCATTGTATCTACGAGCAAAATCTCCGTTTGTCTCCGAGTCGCATTTAGCGTTACTCTGTTCATTGAGGTGGTATGAAATTTACATGTTGTCGCTCATGGTCTCCTCTTTATTGACCACCGGAATAACAAATCGGGCACCAGAGGTAACGGAATATAGGAAGGAAAGTCGCTCCGAGAGAGGATTGATTTAGAAACGTCGACTCCTATCATTGAAAGTAGGGATGTAACGGAGGTCCGCCTCTGCCTCCGTAAAGACGGAACTTTCGTGTGTTTTTCAACCTCCGGCTCCGCCTCCGCCTTCGCATTTTCGTTGGCGGAGGTATGGCGGAGGCCAAGGCATGAATACACGCCGCTCACTACGGCGCGACGTGTGCCCGTACACCGATTGCTACGGTGCCACCGGCGCCGGCGCCGCCCGCCATACGCCGACGAAAAGTTAAAGCATTGCTGACATGACGCTTTCGTTTGACACCTAATTGGCTGTCGGTAAAGATTTTTGTTATTTTCGGCTGCATTTTGCAGTTGCAGGTTGAGTTTCGAGACCATTTAGCCTATGTCTAGGCTGGAGGAAACCGGGCAGCAAAATGCACTGTTTGGTCCTTTGTCGGCACCACGCAGTGGTCGATGCCGACAAAGAACCGCGCGGATGCCATCCGCGCGGTTTTCGCTGACCTAAATGTAGGCTTAGGGCGCTATTTAAGGAACGCTGCAATGAAAAATATAACGATTTTAAACCTAGAAGTCATAGCAAGTGGTAGTATTATAACTGTGTGCTCCTTTGAGTGAAAAATCAATATGAAGCCAAAAAGCCCATTGTGGAATTATGTTGACATTATAGATGCAAACACAGCTAATTTGTTCCTAAATTATATTTATTTCACAGAGTTTATATTTTATATGGATTGTTTTTATATTATATATTTTTTTATTATGAGGATGTATTTTATTTTCATACATCTTTTTATATTTTTCATTTCTATATATTTATCATAACCTCCGCCTTCGCCTCCGCCTCCGGGAAAGTTGACACATGACCTCCGCCTTCGCCTCCGTCACCAAAATGTCACCTCCGTAACATCCCTAATTGAAAGTGGTGACCAGTTCATATTGCATAGGGCATGTTTCATACCGTACACAGAGAGAAATTTTTGTTTGATTCAAATAAATATGCATTGACTCAAAGAAATTTGTTGCTTCAATAGAGGCAAAGAAATATTTATTTGCGGATAAAAACGCATTTCTTTGAAATATTTATTTGGTAGAAAGAACGTTGATTTGTGTCAAACAACTTATGTTTCCAGTTAAAAAGTTTGCAATTTGTGTATTATAAGAAATGAGATTTATTTACTTCAAATAATTATGATTGTGTTGAGTGAAAGAATTACATTTTTTTAAATTAACAAAATTGTTGGTCGAGTTACAATGCTTAAAATTATTAATTTGTTGAAGGAATTAATAGACAAGAATTTTTCGGAAGACTCGCCATGTGTCACCTCCTTTTTGGGATGTCGCACATCCTCGACTAGTGCTTGATCTTCCCAACCCAACATATAGTCAAGGTTAAGTTAGTAAAGTGTACTCTGATTTGGAACCGCAACTTGAACCTGCAGGCACTGTACTCTATAGTTCTATACTGTCGATCAGGCGGCTTTATACTCTCGATATGTACGAAGTGCGAGGGGAGAGTTTACAGCGCCATCTAACAATACAGTTGGATGACATTAAAAATATATTTATTTGAATCAAAATATGATTTCTTTGGTGGAAGTAAACCTATTTTAAAGCCAAAACAAAAATATTACTTTAAAGGAAATAAATCTCTTCTTGTGTACAAATATATTTATTTTAATCAAAATATGATTTCTTTGGCGGAAGTAAACCTATTTTTAAACCAAAGACAAAATATTACTTTAAACGAAATAAATCTCTCCTTATATACAAAATTATATATTAGAATCTAAATTATATTTCATTGGTGTAAAGAAACGTTTTTTTAAAATCAAAACTAAAATATTACTTTAAAGGAAAGTAATTTTTGTTTGTATCCATATATATGATTATTCCACTAAAATAAATATTTCAAATAAATTAATCTCTGCAAGCAAATAAACTAGAGTATTTAATGAAGTAAATATTGTTGGCGTCAAAGAAATATGTTTTGACCCAAAAGAATAAATTCAAACAAATACATTTCTTTAAAACAAGAAATCTTTTCTATCTGTGTAGGCATTAGGACGTAGAGAGTAGTGCATGGCTGTAGAAGAAGCCTCTAACCTTCGCACTTTGCTGAGAAGACCGGCCACGGCCGGTCACCCAGTATTTGTGACTATTTATGACTAATTTTGGTCTTCAGGGGCCTGAAGGCATCATCAACATCATCAACATCATGGGATATCTCCAAAATTGTTGTCTCAGTATCAACGTAGTCCTGCTTCAACTCGTTAGGGTTGCCTCTGCACTTACTACCTCAAGTTTTTTACTAACACCACCTTGTCTTTGACGACCATGCTATTTACCTATTCAACCGCAAGGGCGTTATCCATGTCCTTGAGGATTATAATCAGAACGCCACATTTTTTAAAGTCCACCGAACCATCGCAAAGAGTCAGTTTGGTTTCCTGCCCAAAACTTCTCGTGAGCAAGCTTGTTTGGAGCAGGATTAAAAATTCTGCGTTCTGTGGATAATCGCCATCATGTAACCGCTATATTCTTTGATCTGTCAAGTGGTTTTGACACCGTAAATCATGTCATTCTGGTGGACAAGCTACACTCGTACGGAGTGAGAGGTATTGCCAATGATCTTCTACAGTCCTACCTGGCAAACAGATACCAGATGGTGTGTGTTGGTGGCGCTTATTGTGGTCGATCGGCGGCGCTGTTGACGGTTGGAGTACCTCAGGGTTCAGTACTTGGTCCCCTGTTATTTCTCATGTACATCAACGACCTGTCGGAGAGCTTTCCGGTGTGCGATATGCATCAGTTTGCAGACGACACCACGCTTGTAGTAACAGTGGACAGCCTGAAACAACGGCTGCGTGGTGTGGAGAAAACTGCATGATACTTAACCATAGAAAAATGGCGGTCCTCTCGACGGAAAATCCAAAAAAACCTTGCTTGTGAGGTCACAAAATGAGTCCATTCAGGTTGCAAATGAGGTGAAGTTTCTGGAAGTTTCTTCAGAGTTCATTGAGGTGGCAAATCCATATAGACTACACAGTGAAAAGGCTAAACAAGGTGTACTACGCCATGTACAAGCTTCGAGATTTCGTCAGCACTGATACGTTGAGAACCTACTATCTCTGCTTCGCTTGGTCGACTCTTCAAACTTCAGAAGCAGTTCATAACATGCATGCTGCATCTAAACTATAGAGAAACATGTCGGCAGCACTTAGTGTCGCTTAGACTCCTCACGTTGCCATGTGTATTTCTACAGCCTTCTTGTGTTTTGCAGGACGAATCAGCGTATGTTTATCAGAAACTGTGATATATCGAGTGCAATGCAAACGAGAAACGCAGCTCGTTTTGGTGGTCCCTCGCCACTCTTCCTCGATATATGAGGGCGGACCGGAATATATGATGATAAGACTGTACAATGCATTGCCATCCGAACTGATGGAGGTTGAAAGCTTGAGAACTTTTAAAACTAAACTCAGAGAATATCTGCTGCAAAACTCCTTTTACAGTGTGGACGAGTTCATTAGGTCATGCTCAAATAACTGCGAAAATTTTGTAATTTGTATTTATATGTATTTGTATGACCATTGTTAACACATCGGCGAGGTCTACGACAAATACACTTTCTATATCTATCTTCTACCTATCTATCACTACTGTAAATACTTGGTACAGGAAACCTGCACATTAGGGTTAATCCATCTGAAGTGGTCCAGAGGTGGTCGCTTGACCTATTAAGAAAAAATAATTTTTTTTTATAATGAATTTTCCTATGTTCTGGGAGTACAAAACCATTTCTCTTTTTTAATTATTTTAATCCGTTCAGAAATGGCGCCCAGTTTTGTGTCAGCGAATCCGACATTTTTGACATTGGTACGTGTTTGCGTTAAACAAAATATCTTTTTTGGGATGGTCCTAGAGAGTTGTAATAAAACCCACTCTATTAAACAGATTTCAAGCTACCTGTTAAGTACCTATATAACACGTGTAGTTTATGTTTATTTTCTATTTTAAAAAATATCCTAAAGTTTACTTACAATAGGTTATTAGGAGCCGTTTTCATGATTTTATTTTACATAAAGGGGTGCTTCATTTGTCCATTCAATATTTTTTAGTTATAACCTTGTATGCAAAGGCCTTGTAATAAAAAATTAGCTTTGTTACTTCTTCCCCCTATTGATAACAAGCTATTGAAATTTGAATTTTTGCGATATTTAATGTAAAATATCTCTGATGGGACAGGACAAAAAATCTAAAGCTTTCATAATTAATTCACCTTTTTATAAGGTTTAATAATAAATAAAAACTTTCTTGTGTATTGCACCGTGTTCGGAGTAACATGCCCTCAAACATGGGGAAAAACGTTAATCAGCGCTTACTAATAAATACGATAATTCCGTCCTGAAGTTGGAAAAGCACAATTATTTAAATTTATTAATTTTAATACAATGTTATTAACTTTATTCTGCTTAAAATAATTATAATAGAATAATTACTTAATTGTACAACACACATATTTCTAAATAATAATATACGTATAATATCATAACATAAGAATATGTTATATTACTGCATCTATAAAAATATAATGTAAATAAATAAACAGTTCCAGTAGGCCTAGATGTTTTCAATATGTTAATGTTGGCCACTACTGGACTGTCCCCACCGCTCCCTTAGTTATGAGCCTGTTCTAAAAGGCTAACTAATGAGCTGAGCCAGAAGCCAGTTATATGTGACTGTTTTCAAAAACATTTAATTAATTATATAAAACAAAATCTCAAGCATATCAAAACTTATATATTTCTCTGGTGGAGCAGCGAGTCAATACAAGAATAAAAAGAACTTTGCAAACTTATCGTATCATAAAAAAGATTTTGGGTTAGATGCAGAATGGCATTTTTTTATGTGCACATGGGATAAACGCATGCGACGGTATAGGGGGGACAACGAAGCGGCTAACCAAGTCTTCAAAGACCACTTAATAGCCAAATCCTTAATGTGGAAGATATGTTCTCCTTTTGTAATGGACACCTACCAGGGGTAAACTACATCTTAGTGGCAAAAGAAGAGGTTTCAGAACACAAAACCACCTTTATGATAGAGTTCAGAGATCCAAACAGATAAAAGGAAGTAGAAGTTTTCACAAATTCTCTCCTCAACCAACCGAAGGTGTAATAAGCTGTTACATCATATCAACTTCAGTAGCGTATGAAGATCACTTAGTTTTATAAGTCTCTTTTGTAAAGAATGACATAATTGTTATGAACAGTATGCTTTGTTTTGTGTTGAACTGAGAATTTTTAATTAAATTTGTTTTTGTGTCATGTGATTTTGCTCTCATTTTAAAGGGCTGTTATTCCAAACACAGTACAATACATAAGAACGTTTTTAGTTATTATTAAACCTTATGAAAAGATGAATTAATTTTGAAAGTATCAGATTTTTTTGTCTGGTCCCATCAGAATTATTTGACGTTAAACATCGTAAAAATAAGAAATTTTGAAATTTCAATAGTTTGTCATCAATAGGGAGAAGGAGTAAGAAAGCTATTTTTTTATTATAAGCCGTTTGCATACAAGGTTATAACTAAAAAATATTGAATGGGCAAATTAAGTAACCACTTCATGTTTTAAAAAAATCATGAAAACGTCTCCTAATGGACCGTAGGTCCATTAGGAGGTAATGGATCGTAGGTAAACTTGAAGATATTTTTTAAACAGAAAAAAAGCGTAAACCATGTGTTTTTTTTTTCAACTCTCTACAATTTCAAACAAAGTTATATCGTATATTAGGTTTGTACGCAGGATGAACAGGTGTGGCATTTATTAAGATAAATAAAGGAGACGTTCTTCTCTGTTCTTATTTTTATTCGTATCTTCAATGACTAGTTTCGCCCATCACTGGGCATAATCATATGTGACGTGTCAGGAAAATTAGTCTATGGTGAAAAAGGCAATTATTATAACTGGCAACATAACCTCAAAAACCTCACATGCAACCCTCGGCTATTGGTGAATCTTATGCGGTAATATCTCGGAGAAATTAAAACGTGTAGCGCAAACATTAGCTATCGACAACAATATCTTGTCGATAGCTAATGTTTGCGCTACACGTTTTAATTTCTCCGAGATATTACCGCATAAGATTCACCAATAGCCGAGGGTTGCATGTGAGGTTTTTGAGGTTATGTTGCCAGTTATAATAATTGCCTTTTTCACCATAGACTAATTTTCCTGACACGTCACATATGATTATGCCCAGTGATGGGCGAAACTAGTCATTGAAGATACGAATAAAAATAAGAACAGAGAAGAACGTCTCCTTTATTTATCTTAATAAAGTTATATCGCTTAACGCAAACACTTACCAGTCAAAAATGTCGGATTCGCTGACACAAAACTGGTCGTCATTTCTGAACTGAATAAAATAATAAAAAAATAAAATGGTGCTGCACTCCCAGAAGATCGGTAAATTTAATAAAAAATTATTTTTTTTCTAAAATGGTCTTATCTTTTTCTGGACCATTTCAGATAGGTTGACCCTATAAATACATTATGTTTACTTGCTGCTCATACTCAAACGATGGATGTGTAGACATTTTTGTAGATGCTTAAAAGAGCTATAAATGTCCTACTACCGGTAATTGTTGTCCAATCAATAGAAAGCAACACATTGTAAAAAGTGCAATCCAAGCATCTTTGACCGTTATTTGTGTTGTCATGTTATTTGTAATGTCCAACCAAAGGTATATGCATCAGTCCTGCTGGGTATGAATTATCCGAAGATGATAGCTTTTGTCGAATAATAAGTAAGCATATACATATTCGTTAAATAAAACAACTGTTTATTTGTAAATTTTAAAATTCGTATTCGCTTGTAAAAACGAATTTTAATATTTACAAATAAACGGTTGTTTTATTTAACGAATATATATATACATCGTGAATGTGTAAGATGGACCTCTTTATACATACAAGAAGGGCACTTGATAATAATAAGACAAGCTATTAATTCGGTATATTGACCAACACAACATTTTCGGCTGTTTTCTGAACACCATATAAAATCGGTACAATATATAGAACAAAATGAGGACTAAAATTGCAAATTTTGCAAATTTAGGATGATGCAGATATGTTGCGGTTCAGGAACTCGCTCGAAGGCAACCATATAATCCTACGTCACGTTAGGCATGTGGTAAGTTCCACATATTCAAACATATCTTTACCATATCGCCGATAAATTTCAGACAAAAACAAGCTCTGGCAAGGAAAACAAGGAAGTGCAGACAATGGATGGAGAGAAGACTACCAGCGAGCCACAAACATCTGCGTTGACTTGTAATGACGTTCCAAAACTCCTATACAACAAGGATAAATACATCGTCGATCAAAGCGCTTTAATTATCCTTTTGGTCCACAAGCTGTATGTGGTTTACAGATCATTGCGCGAATTGGAAGCTAGACTTACTTTTATGGTATTCTTTGTTTTGTATTTGGAAGTTTTGGTTAATTTATATATGTTTATAGTTTCTAGCCATAAAATATCCTGAAAACATGAAACTGGATTCCATAGCGGTCAAATTTCGAAAATTAATTTTGGGTACGCAAAAGAATTTGAGGAGAACCATAGACAAGATTGAGGCAGAAAACTTCCAGAATAGGGGTGACCAGATATGATGAAATTTTTGTAAAGAATAATTATTGTAACACAAGTCCCTTTGTCAAAATAATAATAGTCAATATAATATATATACATCAAATTGTTCAGACGGAGTTTCTTTCTTTAGCTTGTGTTTCCTTTGTTTTGAATGTATCTGGAGTGGTGTATATTCTTGATTTTGTTGTTGGCAGTTGACTGAAGACAGCCCCGATGGAAAACTTATGGAACAAGCTATCATTGATGCGAAGAATAAATTGGCAGAATTAGAAGATAGATCCTTAGCCTACGTACGTATTAATCATGATTTGTCACAGTTATTACTTATTACATAATTCTTCTTTTAGCTTAAGGAACGTGACGATCTGAGACTTAAGAATGAAGAAGACTTAATCACAATAGAGACTTTACAAAAAGAAATCGTAAGTTATTTTTCCCAATCTGCTTCCTAATATGATTATCATTTTGCGTTTAGGCGGCCTACAAAGACAACCTGAGAAAGTCTATGGAGAGCCTGATTGAGACCCAGCGTGAACTGGTAAAGTCCAAGGAAAATGTCAATCGCGAACGCGAAAGGTCGAGGGAAAGCTTTGAGAGAGTTTCGGACAAAAGTACAAACGAACCTGATGAAATTGAATCTGAACTGGTAAATCTAACGTTGAACAGTTAATAGTTTTAGTTATAAATTCGTTTTTTGCAGATGCGGGAAAACTCGGAACTGAAGGAAATTGCTGTAGCGCTAAAACAAGAGAGCCAAGTCCTCGCAAGGGAAAACGTAAGTTTTTTATATAATTATATTTTATTACTACTGTTCTTTTACTTTCTGAACGTCATACAACTGGTGTTTGATCTTGCCCTTGCCATTCACATAAATGTAAACACCAATCGTTTTTGCATTTAAGGGGCACTTTTTTGGGTTCATCTCTGTAATCTAACGGTTAATTTCAGTCGAAAATGAAGCAGGGTTTGCAGGAATTGGAGCACCAACATAATTCCCAAATGGACGAGGTTCACCAAATTCTGGTAAAAAGTGCTTTCGTTTAATTAGTAGTTTATATTCAGTGCTCTTGATATTAAACCAGCGCGTAGGGACATCATGTTTACGGGACTGGACGTGGTGTGTAAACACGATAATATTGTTTTCTAGATAAACGAGCTAGAGTCTTTAGAAACGCAACATCAGGAGACTCTGACGCAATTGGAACATTTACGTTCCGAACTGGGAGAGGCCAAGGACGCACACCAGCTGTGCATGGACAAGATACAAGAGTTGGGACGCGAGGTATTTTTTACTAAAATACGCTACAAAATGGTGTAAATTAAAGTGACTAGTAATAAGAGATGATGCTAAGTGAAGCTACGGGTTAGAAAAATATAGTTACATTAATAATCCGTGAGAGGGAGCGAGAGAAAATCGTTCAGTTTTGGATTGTTGAGCCCTGGTTGGCTCGTTGTCAAATGGTTGCGTTCAGTAAGAGATGACAAGCGCTGAATAGCTAAATTTTTGTCAGTTTTCTTCAATTATTTTGTGATGACGTCTGTCAATTTATAAAAGAAATACTAGTACTCGTATTTGGTTAGATCTTTAGTCTTTTGTAAAGATTTAAATGTAACGTCTCTATATTCGTAATGTTTTTATAGTAGACGATTTGCGACATTATGTTGACTTTACGATGTCATGTCAAACAAACGTCAAACAAAACCAAACCAACAACTCAGCGGCAAAAAGAAGTTATCCAGCGTATGAAAACAACTAAATTAATACACAAAAAGAAAAGGTAGAACGTAGAAAAAAATTACGCTGAGAGAAATGACAAGAGCTAGGCCAGCCAGCGTAAAGGTGGCCTCAAACCTACGCGATTTTTGTCGCCGCGATAGCGACAAGAAAAATTGCGCCATGTAATTTAAACGGGTGGCGACAATGCCACAAATAGATTACGGCGAATTCGCAAAAGATCGCCTAGGTTTTGGCAAAACAATTCTGCTGGGCTTACCTGATCGCTATCTATGCTTCCTTAGAATCGCTCCCTATTGCTGTATTATTCATACACTTACAGAGGTGGCCACTAAATCAGCGCACTCCTAACTAGGGTAAAAAAGATTATCTGGACTCAGAAGTCCATTTAGCCAGAAATGTTGAAATTGTTTCAGAATAAAAAACGATAAAGTACCAAAATACTTATTTATCATTAAAAATACGAAAATAACTTAAATTTAAAGTATATAATCTCTCATATTTGTAAGAATAACAGAATAAGCAAACACCTATAATCAGGGGGCCAACTTCAACTCCGTCACAATTATTACAATTTTTCATCATGTGAGGATTAATGCGGTCATATTGCTGTCTAGGTGATGATTATATCATAGAATACCTCCTTAAATACAATCTTACGGGTAAAATGCCATTTAGCGATCTCAGCGACGTGAAGCTTCAGACCCCAGAACTAAAAAAATAGCGGGAAATTTTAACTGTACCTTCCCTATTCTTTCCCATTCTGATTGTGATATACTAATCATTTCGTGTCTTCTACAATAGGTCTATTCGCGGGGCGTAGTAAAAATGTGTTTGGAACTTAATTTATTTTGGACCAATGTGGGAATTCTTCATTGACATACAAATGGTTTAACATAAATTATTTCCGTACATATTCAGAACATGCTACACGAACAAACCTACTATATTAAAGACAGGAAATGTTTGCTATATCGTATCTAACATTCATATTAAGTATAATAAAGGGAAACACATGAATTAATATAATTATATATTTTATCAACAACACTAAGTTGTATGGCCCATTAAGCTTTGACTCGGTAGGATTATATGTTCTAATTGTAACTTCACACCTTCACAACTTCACTTCACGTTGTACCATAAAGAAAATTTCGATAAAAAATACTTACTGTAATTTCAATAAAAAATAATATCCAGTGCTGTTGTTGAGGAAATAGCCTTCAATTAAACGAAAAGTTCATAAAAGTGGACACAATTGGTTCAAAAGATATTTTACTTTAAAGTTGACTTAAATTTTAGGTGAGCCGATTTTGCAAATAAAAATTATGAAAAATATACATGACGCAAAATACCAAGGTCGAGTCCTACGTTGTACCATGAGTAGACATGACAGTCCTCGCCTTGACTGCCAGACGGCGAGCGCTTCACAAGCAGTGGCAGCAGTTGTAACTACCGCAGACGCCAAAGACTTCCATCGTCAATAACTTTTGCTAGATACATTGTACGAAAAAAATTTCAGACTAAAGATTGTTCTTATTTGGCGTAAGATCATAATTTGATAAAAAAAGTTGGGTATTCCCATTTAAAAAAGAAGCTAACTCATTTTCACGACCACCCAGTACAATAAGGTGTCACATTTTCCATGTTGTACAACTAAATAAAAGGGGAAGGGATAGAATGCTGGTAAATGTTACAATAACCTTTGTAATATTAACATCAGTGTAGTGCAATAAGGATAATTAGCTGGCCACCGATGTAGTACTGTTTTATTACAAATTCCAACCCACACCCAACACGGAAACGATAGACAAATTCTATCATCTCTTAGGTATATTTAGCCCTTTTAGCCAAAACTAAAACAAAGCCTCCTGTTTTCCTGAGTACAGAATGAAGAATTGAAGAAACAACTGGAACTACGAAAGAAAGAGGACCCCAATGAAACGTTTGCGACAGACGAGGGTCCCGAAGACGCGTCAGACTTGACTGTAACCGACAATGCGAATGTTTCAGGCAATGCTAAAATTACAGTAGCCAGTACAGAGACCGTGCCTTGTGTTAGTGCTGACGCCACCGTCAACACTGATTCCACATGGACAGGATTGGTCACCTGCGAAGACGTGGATTCCCAGAAAGAAACAATAGCAACAGAAACCGAGAAGAAACCATTGGCTATCTTCACGTTCTCTAACAGTTATATGGACACACCGCCGATGGATCGCGCCAAAGGTGTTGCGTCTAAGCTTGATGATACCTGTTCCTGTTCCGATGAAACAACACCGGAAAGCGAGGAGAGAGAGCTGGTGGTGCATACGCTTGCGAAGAAAACTGCGAAAGATGAAAAGGAAGTTGTGGAGTTAATGGGACCTAGAAAAGTATCTATGTCAACACAAAAGAAGGGAGGATCCAGGCGTGTCAGCGTGCACCCATCGATTGACAACAATGAGTCCGTGGCAGAGTATCAAGCAATCGCCGTAGTAACGTACGATAAGACTTCAAGCTTATCTCTACCGGCCAAGATAGAAGCATACGAAGCAGGGCGCGTGATCTCGACGAAGTCATCGAATGGAATGAGCTGCGAGACTCTAGATGGCCGGTACAAAATTGCGGATGATACAACATCCTCAAACATGCTTATGGAACCACCGTTACCCGCTAAATCTTTTAAGCAACGATCCACATCATCACCCGATCTCGATCAAGAGAACGTAGCGAAAGACATCTTAACAGATCCGGAAACTACAACTTTCGCCACTTCAACTCCTATGATGAAGCAACAAAACGAGTCTTCGGAAGCGTCTCCGGATTCAGCTGATGCCCCATGTCAGGTCTTGTACCAAAAAGACGAGAAGGCAGTTACTGCAATAGTGATATGCGATGCAGAAGTGGGTCCGAAGGACGCCGTCGATGAGTTAACGCAGTACAGTAAGGTTTCCATTACAAAGCCTAATATTGTGGAGAAATCTATGATGGCTTCTCCTACGAGGTCCACGAGGGCTGCTCAAGCGGTTCAATCCACTCCCATGTCACTTCAATGTGGAGGTATAGACACCGTTCACACTAACACCGGTGGTGACGGTGCGTCTGGTGTGGATGATAAGGTGTCGCAGACGATGACTGAAATTGGCAGTAATGACGTCAATACAAGCACAAATCGTTCTGTTTCGAAGAAGCCGAGGAAAATGGCTGGAAAGAAGGCTAGTGATGACTTGAAGGTTGTCGTGAAGGATTTAAATGCGTCGGTTTCGAGGATTATGGAGGTATTGCTTTGGGTTTGTTGGATGGAAGAAGAAAAAGGGTTCTGTGTTATTTTGTTTTAGTATGATGTTATTGTTGTAATTCTGAACGCTTGTTTCAGCAGAAGCCGACGGAGAGGGACGCCAAGGCGAGAATCAAGTATCTCGAGGACCAACTTCGCACTGTGAGTATGAAAGTATTCATTATTTATGAAAATATTTATATTTGAGGAAATGGTGACATGTCAAAGTGAAAATATCGATTCTTCTCATACAAATTTACATTTCTGGTTCATCAAACAATAAAGGGTTGTTTACTTAACATTCAGTTAAAAATTAGAGTCAATCGGTCAAATACCTAGTTTTTGAAATATCATGCCATATAACTTGCCTAATTTTGCAAAAATTGCCTTGAATCTTCGTACACACATTCTTACGACCTTAAATAATAAAATAACGTATAAAACCCGTTTCATCAGAAAACTGGAATCCCCCTTAATAGATCCTATTAGTTACACCTTCCTGTACAACTGTACAAAATTTCACATCAAAATATCAATATCTTCCATATTTTTTTCAGTGAAATCTTTATTGCTTTGTGTACATGTATCCGACATATTTTATCACATATTTAATCAATTAATACATTATATATAGTACATTCAAATTAGCAAAAATAGGGAAATAAATCCAATACAGTTGCCTTTTTGAGATCCAAGTATTGACTCACGTGCACGTTTGCGGTTTTTACCATTTTACCGCAAACAGTCACGACATCGCAATTTTAGCGTCTGTTCAAAGTAATCCTTATAACATTCTGCACAATTCTGTACGACGCTGTACTTAAAGCCACCACCTAATGTGCACGTTCGTGATTTTTCGCATTTTACCGGATAACGGTCACTATGACATTAGAAAAAGACAATTGATAATAAAATTGTCGAATACTAATAGCTTTAGAGAACAAAAATTTTGGGAATTGACTATAAAATTGCGTTTTGGGTAGAATTAATTGCAATGAAAACAAATACGGGCTTCAAAATGTTTCCACATTTATACCACCTGAACAAATTGTCCTAGTAAACTCAAGATGGTAAACCTTAATCTTTGCACTTAATCTTTTAGCCAAATAAATCAACTGAAAATGACTATTCGCTTTTCATAGACTAATAAAAATTGTCAATATTACTCTAAATTTCAACTGTCTGTTTCTCAAGAACATTGTACATATGTAAAACCATAAATATTGTAAATCAGGGACAATTATCAGTACGAAAAATAAAGGGATGAGTTTTTTTGATAATTAGAGGTCGATGTGATAAGAAACAATTTTTGTTTGCTGATGTGCGTAAGTTGTTAACTACGTATTATCTACGCGGAATGTCTGCCGCACGTCGCGCTGGAGCTATTTGGGATTAATATCGTAAATAATGTTCTAAAATTCCTTAAATGTCTTATAGCGCTAATAAATAATTTCTGCGCAGGCTTTGATGCAGAAGGAGCAAGCCGTGGAGTTCGAAAGGCGAAGGAGAGGACAAGAAGTTGAAAATTTAAAACTGACAATACAGCAGATGGATGTAGCTCTTCAAAATAAAGACGTAAACGCCACCAACTTGCAGAGCGCCGTAAGTCCCTTAATACTGCTGGGTATTTACCCAGCAGTATTCACTTCATCACAATAATGTTGCCTTAGAATTTAGAGCTTATATTTTACCGCTGTAGCTGTAGAGTATAGCTTATATGTAGCTTATCATAAATGTATGTATAGTTTATTATATTTGCATGCTTTTCTTTCGATGCAAGGTTGACCTGTACGCAAACTCGGTAAATATTATGGAAGAAGCCGACGAACGTTACCGAACTGAGGTAAGAGAACAAAATATAAATAAGATAAATATTTCTCAATATTTTTTATTTTTGAAGATTGCTCAACAACGGCTCACCATAGCCAACCTTCAGGATGCTCTAGTAGTGACAAAGCAGGAACTCGAGGAGCTGAGGGAGAAATTTAAGCAAGATGTGAGTCAGGGTTGGGCCGCTAGATGGTTTGGTACGGCTAATACCAAGCCGCCAGACGACCATAACAAGAACGTGCATGAAGTGTGAAGTGTGACCGTCTCTAATCTGCATTAGCATGCTGAATTTTTGACACCCAGTACATTTAATCGCTAGAGACCGGACATTTGCAAAAAACACCAAAATTCAATCCGAATGAATACCCTACGGCAATAAAGTAATTCTTAGAAAATAGTAACGTTTGCAATGAAAATATAAAATATTTTGTCCCTTTTTCTTGCGAATTTATGCTGGGCACAACATCCAAAAACTTTATAGTTCATTTATTTATTTATTATTTATGTACCTCGAGCTTTTTAAGTCGCACGATGGTTTAAACATCAAATAATGCCCGTGGTACATACAACATTTTATGTCCTGCAATGGTTTTGTTCCTCCAGTGTGAATAATATTAAATTAAAGAATATTTTGATTTATTCAACTTGTGTATCTGCGGTGTTGAGTAACAATACAAACAATACGGATTTGACTGCAGTTCAGTAACAATACAAACAATTGTCAAACAGATTTCCTGAGATTACCAAACTTATCAAACTTATTTCGTGAGCGAAAAATGAACGTATCCGAAAATATTTCTTTATTTTTATATTGAAAATATTATGTCGCACTATGATTTTGGAGACCGAATAATTAACGATAATAATATGAATAACATAATATGTCAATAACTGACACTAACGATTTCAAATTTACAATTTGTATATCATAATCAAATATTTGATGTATCTGACATATAACCATGGCAACCCTTAATGCCCGCGCGGCCGTTAAGAAGCAGTTTTGCTCTTGATCATGTAGGATATAAAATATTTTAAGAACTTCTTTTCTTGAAATCCTCCAGGTTAATTTAATAGTATATTATTTGACGAGCACATAATTAAGGCTATAAATCGCGAGCATGAAGTTTACACGCGACCCGTAGGCGAGCGTGTAATCATGCGAGCGATTTATATCCGTTATGTGCGAGTCAAATACGACGTTTTATCTACGACTCATAATAGTATATTATAATACAAGTTTTATAAGACAAAAATTGGCGCACGAGTAGTTTTGGGCACGACGAGCGTAGCGAGGAGTGCCCAAATGGAACGAGTGCGCCAATACGTCTTATAAAACGAGTGTTATATACTATTTTTTCTACTTTGCGACATTAAATTTACATACATTTCGAAAGTTGCGGTTGTCATCTTACAATCTAGAGTAGTTTTATATTCAACAGTTGGCAGTTGTAGTAAAATCGATAAATACGACAGACACGAGCCAATAGCGATTGAGATGTCAGCCTGATTTGACACTTGACGTCAATATCATCAATCTTGGAAAACTAAAAGTTACCAAATGTTTGTGACCTAGTGTTTTCATAACGACACCGAAACCGGTTTCGTTATGACTTCATAACGAACGCAAAGTAGAAAAATTCCATTTTATGCAAAATATTTTACATGTATTTGTCAATGATGGCGAGGCGAACTGTCAAATAATTGTCAAAACCTACGAGGATGACTGACTTTGACACTAGCGTTATATAATGATGACAGTTCGTTCAAATAATGACCTCATTATTTGAACGAACTGTCAATATTATACAACGCTAGTGTCATTATAATCATTGGCGCGTATAATGATGGGTATTATATAGTCATAGATACGTATGCAATGAACTTATTATATGTGAGTCGTAGATAATAACCAAGAGCATTACACGGATGTTTATGCCCCGAGGGTGACCGTTTAAAAAGCTCGAGAGCCGATAGGCCTGAGGGTTTTTTAAGTCGCCCGAGGGTATAAACATCAAGTAATGCCCGAGGTGCATACAAAATTGTATGTCCTACAATGGCTTTGTTCCTCCGTTTGAATAATATTAATAAATATTTTGACGTTATCAAGTGACATGCGAATCTACGGAGTTGAATAACAATACAAACAATTCGTAGTTGAGTGACAATACAGACAATTAATTGTCAAACTTATAACTTTAATCGCCAATAATTGACATTGCCGAGTGACACTACAGACAATTAATTGTCAAACTTATAACCTTAATCTACTACGACTAATTGGAATTCTGTATCTCGGATGCTGTATATCACATACAGCATCTACGTGTATAAGAGCTGTAGCAACAAAAGTGAATATAGTAACGTTAAATTTCACAAAATGAAAGGAAGTAATTATAGCTATGTAAGTAGGTGCCAATATGTCGATGCTCTACAGTAGGTACAGATGTTGATTGAGTATTGTTTATTTTATTATTATTCCAGAACATGATTTGCAACTTTTCCACAAGATCCCTATTCTAATATTTTTGCATTTCGCCGAAGAACAAAGTTTTTGGCTCGGGTTGTGTTACAATCTCAAAATAAATGAACTGATAACTGTTAATGAAGTTATAAACAAAATAAGATGCTAAAATAGTGTAGCATGTATATGGAGGACAGTTTTGTCGCTGGATGACTAATTTTCAAATGTATTTAATTGAAATTTATTTTTAAATTACTGGTACCTATCTCAAACGTTAAATCATTAACGAAGAAATTCTATTCATTTATTAACCGTTAACTGATTAATGCTTTACCCCAATTTAACATAGATTATTTTGTAAATTAGATAATGTTTCATTCGGTACTGGTAGCACTTTACCTATAGTCCGGTCTCTACCGATTAACATATTCAACCACAAAAAAAAATGGTAAACCTTGTTAACCTTAAGGGGAGGTTCTCATGTAATCGGTTGAAAAAATCAAGATTGTAGGAATATGAAATTTGGATACTGTATACCAAAGTTGAGCTAGGTACGTTTTACGTCTCTACACGAGAACTCCCCCTTAAACATAATATTTGATTGTACAATTATTGAAGTATTAATAGTATTTATTTTAGGTAAATACCTACCATTTATATAATTTATAATTATTTATGTTTGTTACTATTTATCATTATTAACTTGTTAACATAATTGTTTGTTATTTTTCCAATATTTTTAAGTTTTATTATTATTTATATTTTTTTATACAAGCTGTTTCACTTCGCTTGTGCCAAACGCATAGATGTTGTAAATGCAGTTAATCTACGGATAAACATTAATAGACGATAAATGTTGTTTTGATTTTGCACAACATTAAAAAGAAAACGAAAGTTGACAGATGCAAGCGTACGATATTGAGTGATGTGCGTCAAAATGTCAAAGTAAAATTTATACAAATCATCCATTAATAAAATCTTTGAATAAGGTTCAAAGGCAACATATACGCTCAAGTTAAAATGTTTAGCGGTTCTTATTGTTAGTACACTCAGTACTAGGGTTTATAATCCCGGACAATATACTGATCCCGGGATTAAAGGTTTTGTAATCCCGGGATCCCGGAATTGATCCCGGGATTAAAAGGTGTCAAAGTGTGCGTATTCACATCAATAATAAACAAAATATATACTCTATTAGATAATAACCTTGCTCTTACATCATAAATTTGTCCAAAAATTTAACAGTTTTGTATAATTGTTCAAGAATAGTCACGACAAAAGAAATTGTTTAATCAAGCCAAATTTTCGGTTCCCCATATTGATGCAAATAAAACATTTTGACGTATTTTTATTTTCTTCTTTAAGATAAAATTGGATAACGTTAGAATTCATATGTCATGGATGTTATTCATGTGAAGACGTTATTTATTGTTCAAAATTGATGAAATATTCTGTGAAAAAAAATAATATTAGATACCTGTACGTTTTTCGGTTTTCTCAAATACACTTCAAATAGCCCAACCATACATTATAGATTTTTTTATCTAAGTGCCCTTTCTGACAAAACGTTTCCACTAAAAAAAGCGATAATTGTGCGATGAAGAAATGTCAAAAGTGACCATATTACCTGTGTCACAGCTCATCACAAACTCGAGATTGTTCGTACCAAAATATTACATTTTTTAGTTTATGGTAAAATCCTTAAACTGGAAGAAACTGTTTCACTGTATTTTATTACCTATTTACTAATTTCATATTCTGTTGTACATCACTGAATCCAGGTAAAGCAATCCATCACAAATTTCTTTGTTTTTACGTATATATTTTTTTTTCTGTTGTTGAGGGTAAAGTAACTAAAAGTACTTAAGCAAGTTGAAAGGTTCATGTTTGTCTCCATATCGAATTATATCTAGTACTTGTAAAATCTGTTCTTCGTATTATAACATGTTGGTGGAAACGAACATTTTATGCTTGATACTTAATTTAATCAGAAAGGGTGCTGTTATAGTCTGATATAGGCAAAACTGGGAGAGCTGAAGGTGATTCATCGCTTAAAATCGTATGAACCAAGTTATGAACGTACCGCGTGAATAGGTTGTTAGCTGTGTATATTAAGTTGCCTACTAGGTAGTTCGTTCATGATTAATATTTGATTATTAAAAATACTGTCATTTAATTGTAATAATTGTCCTATCTAATTTATATATCCATCATTAGCATGTTTAACAGAAGCAAAGTGAAAACATACCAACGAAAACATCTTGTTCACATCACACGTTTGCGGTCGAATTGGAGGTTAGGTTGCTACCGCTGTCATTCGTTCTTATGGTTCTAAGAACAGACGTACTTTTTTGTCTTGCCCATTTAAATTATACAGCAGACGTATGAAAGTATGCTATTTCGTTTTAACACGCGTCAATATTTAGAAATATTCTGTAACGTATGTCTAAAATAACAGCTGAAATCTATGAGTAATCTTCAGCTCTCCCAGTTTTGCCTATATTCACACTTAAAAAATAGCACCGCATTTATTTATTGTAGGTCAGTGCACACATTTCGTTAATTAACAAAAAATAAGAAAATAATTTGAAGTTAACTTTCATTATTTGTCGGGATCCCGGGATCCCGTAATCCCGGGAATTGGAAGCCCTACTCAGTACACATGTCAGAACACATTGTGCGTTTCTATCGGACAACTATTGGTTTCCACTTGAACAAAACTTTAGAACAAAAATATTTATTTATCTTAGTAATGGCAACAACCTGGAGATTTATGTTTATTTAACGTTATTTTTTACATTATTTCTCTGCTTAAAATAAGTGTATCTACAGCCTTTTTGCATTTGGCACATTCAAAATGACATCATTTTGTGCTAATAACGTTGGTGAGCATCAAAATATACCTACCAGAGCTGGCAGGTATTTTTGATGTGTAGATTTAATATTCTAGTTTTGTATGACATTCCTTTACTAAACTAAGTGTTCATTTTTTAACGTTACCTTAACATTAAGTACAAAGTTGTCTGTGGTTGTTGGAATAAAACTATCTCTTTTATTCCTATTGGAATTTGTTGCATTCTTGTCCCTATACGATTTGAATCCAACGCAATTTTTATTTATTAACTCTTTAGATGAATACATTGTTTTTAGCTCCAACATAATTGCGAGCTGATGAGAATTTTGGACATGAATATTAGAGATTTGGAAAATCTCTGTTTGCACTATTACAATCAGGTGAGAATTGTTACTAGTCCGAGCATGTTCGGCTACTATATAATATAATGACTATGTATTAATAATATAATACAACAATGATCTTAGTTTTCGAACATTTCGAATACCGTTCAATGTCTACGTGATGAAAATTTGGATTTGGAGGTGGCCAGGAATGATTTAATCCAGGATGTGGCAATGCTTGAGTCCAGGCTACTAAAATATCAACAAGACGGGAATCTATCCGAGGTGATATTGTATGATGCGCAGATATGGTTGTTATTTTAGCAATTTGCTTCTCAGTTTTAGAACAGATGCTTTGCGTATTGTTTTTGCACACTTGTTTTTTCTACACTGAAAGGCAAAAAAGTGGCCACTAATATTTTGCAAAATATTTGGTGTACATAAACCTCTATTTTTATTGCAATTTAAATATTTTTTTGAGCAATATAGAAAATAAATTATCAAGGTTGGTGTTCCAATTTAAAAAATGGTGTTATAGTAATATTTTAGTCGTCTAAAATATACTGTATGGTGATATTTTTGTGTATGATCTAAAATAATGTCACATTCTTGCTTTTCAGTACACATCATAAATCATCTAAACGTTCCAGATCAGCTATTTAAATCAATGCCTGAAAGTAATACATAATGACCAGGAATATAGTCTTTTGAAAACACTCATTCCATTTTATCAATTTAAATATCGATCTTATCCCATTTTTAACATAGTCTAGACTCTAGAGGAATGGCTACGTTCATCTGTTTCTATAAATTCTTCTTGTGTCTTTAGTTTGGGGCCAGTTTACAAGAGGAGATGGTTCGACTGAAGTACGAAAACCAAATAGACGCGATGAAGATAGTATCTCTGGAGAACGATATTTCTTTCTACCTGACGCAGACCCACGGTGTCAAATCGATCTTGGTAAGTAATATACACATCGTACGCGGAAATAAAACCCCATGTCATCAATTTTCTAATCTATCGCACACTAACATTTACCTTTCTAACCATCTCAGCTAAGAACTGCGTTACTTAATTAATATTTAATTAAAAAGGGAGCCATAAAGTCTTCTACGATTATGAAACAGATAAATGTTGTTAGATTAAGCGTCTGTATATTCACCTACCCATAAAGTGCTGCATAGCAATGTGTCAGATAAGTGATATGCTGGATAATGTTTACATTGATACATCACAAATAGGTTGCCTAGCTAAATCACGTGCCGGTGATATTAAGTAATAAAATGTTTAATTACAATTTTTTTATCAACTACTCCGATTAGTTATTCATGAAAGTCGCTCATCAGCTGAGAGAATATATCCCAATGCATTGAAAAAATAAACGTTGCCTACTTTGCCCTTTGCGCAAATATATAGTTACCAGGTATAAACAGATAAGAAAGTAAAATAACTAGATAAGAAAGTGTTATTAATATACTCCCATAAGTTATTGCAAAGTACTTATCTTCCTTCTTTACTAAGGGGTTGGATAGTCATAAATGATAACCCCAATGTAACCTACTAATACGTTTTATTGTCTTATCTGGTACATCGCCTTCAACTGCCTATTTCTAACTGTATCTAATTCTATTCCGTTTTCGTGTCGAAGCACATCCGTTCGCACTGTCAGCAACATCGCCGATATTGTCACCGGTGTATGTCCGCACTCGATCACGCCACTTACCACGCACTTTTCGGTCATTGTTCGGAATATGATTCCATTACACCTTTCCTATTATAGTAGAAAAATTTAACATTACAATGTTAAATTTTTCTTTGTTCTAATATGATTATAACTAACCACATTTAAATCTTCTTAACTAATTACATTTTTTTTCTACAACTACACCTTCCCTTTTTTTTTATTTTTTTTTTTCAATCATAATACGGTTTAATTCTATTTTTATGTACCTCTACTAACTTTTTATCTATTTTTAACGTTACATTAGGCGGTTTTTCCTTAATTACTTTATAGGGTCCTCTGTATAAAGGATCTAATTTACTACCTACTTCTGTTTTTAACAGCACTTTATCGTTAAACTTATACATTCTACTATTATTAACTTTATTATCAAACTTTTCCTTTCTCTTGACTTTAGATTCAATTAAATTATCTCTCGCGTCCTTCCAAGCATTTTGAAGTCTAAATTTTAACTCTGTTGGATAATTGTCAAAGTTATACATCGGGTCAATATTATTTAAAATATTACTTGGCAATTTACAAGTTTTCCCAAAAACAAGTTCATATGGCGTGTACTTGGTCTCCGTATGTACTGTATTGTTAAATGCAAAACACCAAAATGGAATCCAAGTGCTCCATACATCCGGAAATTTTGAAATTTGAATTCTTAAATATGCTCCGAGATGTTTATGTGTATTTTCCAATGAACCCAGAGTTTGATGATGATATGCTGTTGAACTTAACTGTTTGGTTCCTAAAATTTTTGCTGATTCTTGAAATAATTTAGCTAAAAACTCCGTTCCTTGATCCGTAACAATATTTTGTGGTATTCCAAACCTTAACACAAAATTACTAACAAATGATCTGGCTACAGTATCTGCTTCCTTGTTTTTTAGAGGATAAGCCTCTACAAATTTAGTTAGTTCACACTGTATCGTTAAAACATATCTGTTATCATCGTCATCTTGGTTTAGTGGACCCATCAGATCTAAATATATCTTTTCAAATGCTGAAGAAGCAGTGGTGGTGACTGTCAGAGGTTCTGTATGACTATTCGAGTGCTTATACCTCTGGCAATCATCACATTTTCGTACAAACTTCACAATATCATCTCTCAGGTTTTGCCAAAAATAATACCTTTTGACATTTGCGTACATACGATTAATGCCTGCGTGTCCGGCTGTAGGAAGAAGATGAAAATCATTTAGTATTAATTGCCTTGTTTGTTTACAGTCAATTTTTCTTGCATTATTTATTATACAAATTTTTATCTTGTAGTCTTTCAGCATACAAGACTCTTTTGTTAGCTGGGTAATTAATTTTTCATTACTATCACATTTCAAAATATACATTTGTGGAATTCCATATTTATTACAAATGTTACTCAAGCATCTCAACTCTGCGTCTAGAGCAAGTGTTGATCGATTGCTTGCAATATAAATTATATTTGCTTTCACATCATATATTATATTACCCATTTTTATAACTTCTTTATCATTTCCTATACACGCAAATTTATTGTATTCAATCTCCTTGAGTTCTACTGAATCAGTTGGTTGTTTAAGTAATTCAACAATTCCCGGATGACCTGTCGGTTCCTTGTTTTCGTTACTCAAAGCCGCGTTAGATTCAGCAGTCTGTTTGCACTGATTTCTTGTCATTACAAACACATTGCTTGACAATTGTTTAAGATCTTGAGATTCTATTCTAATCCTTGAAAGCGCATCCGCCGTTACGTTGTCGCTTCCTTTAACGTAATTTATCACAAAATCATACTCTTCTAGTAATAACCGAAATTTTGTCAGTCTTGATGATGGATCCTTCATGCCAAACAAGTATATTAACGGTCTATGATCTGTGTAAATTTGGAATTTTTTGGCAAATAAGTACGGCCGAAAAAATTTTACTGCGAACGTTATACTTAGGAGCTCTTTTTCGATTGTTGCGTACCTAATTTCCGCTTTATTTAGGGCTCTACTAGCATATGCGATGGGTTTATCATCTGCATTTGACAAAACAGCTCCAATAGCATAACCAGATGCATCAGTTCTGAGAATAAACTGATTAGTTTCAGAAAAATCCGGATACTGCAAAACAGGTGGATGACTTAATTTATATTTTAAAATTTCAAAGGAATTTTGGCAATGTTCATCCCATATAAATTGAACCGACTTACGAGCTAATCTGTTCAATGGTGTAGCAATTTGTGCAAAATTTGGAATAAATTTACGGTAATAATTTGCAAATGCTACGAAACGCTTTGTCTCCTCCGCATCTTTCGGAATAGGATAATTTCGAATAACACTGATTTTCTCAGGGTCAGGTGATATGCCGTCTGACGAAATAGTATGACCAAGGTATAAGATTTCTTTCTTCAAGAATTTACATTTTATAGGATTTACCTTTAGGTTGGTTTCTCTAAGTCTATTTAATACTTTTGTTAAGTTTTGGTTATGATTTTGCAAATTCTTCCCAAACACAATTAAATCGTCAAGATAAACAAAACAAGACTCATAGGTCAGGCCAGACATTGCAATTGTCATTACGCGTGAAAATGAACTCGGGCTAGTTTTTAACCCCATTGGTAATCTCGTCATTTGGAATTGGCCTTTACTTGTCGTGAAAGCTGTACACTTTCTACTTGATGGATGTAATTCTACTTGAAAATATCCCTGCGATAAATCCAAATGAGAGAAGTAAAATGCCCCAGACAATGAGTCTAATATTTCCGTTATATTAGGTAACGGAAATCGATCATCTTCAATACCTTTGTTTAAAAGTCGATAATCTACCACGAGTCTCCATTTTTTATTACCGTTACTGTCAGTTTTCTTAGGGACTATCAAAATGGGAGAAGACCAAGTTGATTTAGTCTCTTCAATGACACCGTCGTCTAACATTTTATTCACTTGCTTGTCAATTTCAGCTTTCTGAAAATGAGGCAAACGATAAGGTTTTACATAAACTGGTTGGGTGTCTCTTTTCAATTGGATATTTTCCATGCACACATTCGTAACTGTTACTGGATCATCCTCTAAAAGAAATACATCTGCATACTTTGCGCAAATTTTATGAATACTGTCCTTTTCTTCTTTATTTAAAGTTTTAATATCAATTATATCTAACAATTTATTAACTCTATTTAACGAAATATTACTTTTATCTAGCGTGCATAATTCAAACTCTTCTAATTTCAAAGTCTGCGGTCGAAAATTTTTTATTTTTATCTCTCTATCATTGGTATTGAGCAACCGGACCGGAATCATGTGCGATCTTGGTCTAGAGATACTGCCGGCGTTGAAAACACCTTCACAAACTTCTCCAGGCATAACCACACAATCGTCGGAATCGTCCACCCAAAACTGTCTGATAACTTCACATCGGGGAGGAATTATATCATAACTATCAAATTTTGATTCTAAAGGTATTGTAATTCTGTCATTGCAAAAGAGAATAGACAAATAAAATTTCTCGAAATCAATAACCGCGTTGTATTTCGCGAAGAAATCTGATCCAATAATCCCATTCATACCATACCCACAGTCTCGCATTACTAAAAATTCATGAGAAATAATATTGTTATTGAAGTTTAATGAAACGTTACATGATCCAATAGATTTAGTTGATCCTCCAATGCCGTTTATAGTAATTTGTTTATTTCTATCTATTAACTCATTAGGATCCAAAAACTTTGAAAAAATAACACTTATACTCGCTCCTGTGTCCAAAAGAAATAATAATTCATCCATTCCATATCGCATACGTACATAATTCATGCCATTCATGCTTAATATTACAGTATCACCGTTATTCACGAAAAAACCGATCCTCGGGCGGTGCGTCTGCAATTTCAGTGTCGTTGACAGCTGGTTCAGCATAATATGCACTGCCGGGATTGCTGGAGTGACCTCGAGTCATTAACCGACCGCGATAATTATAATTATTGCTTGTATTTCCGCGCCATTGTCCACGTGATGGAAAGGGTGTTTGATGCTGACTCCCCTGTTGAAAATGTTGCCTATACTGATAATTATGGTCATTTTGATTTTCTCTTCTAAAGTTCCCTTGATTTCTATTGAAATGTCCTCTAACTCCAGACCGTGGATACCTATTAGTTGGGTTATTATTGCCACGATTTTGAAAAGTGAAAACATTGGTGGGTATGGGTTTTGAACGCTCCTCGTCTTTTGCAACGCTTATGGCGTCTTTTAATTTTGCACAATTTCGCGCTTTAACTATTGTACGTACATCATGATTTCGGATGCCGTTAGCAAAAGAATTGACTGCAATTTTTTCATTTACTTTGCGTAATGAAACCAACAGATTTTCATCGTCCTCCGCTTGAGCAAGAGTTAAATCGCTCAATAGCTGCTCGATTTCCTGCCCATATTCTTCAAGAGATTTATCGTTTTGTCTCGAATTATGCAACTGAAGCGAAAGTACCGTAGCTGACTTTTTGGTTACAAAACTATCCCGCATATCCTTAATCAATAATTCTACCGACGCATAACTTCGATTTAACCTAACTTTAGCTGGTTCCGTCAATCGTGTTTTTAATACAAAATTTATTAAATGAGGATGATCCTCTTCTTTAAGAAAGTCCGAATATAATTTAATTGAATCTATCAACATTTTTGTTGTATTTTCGTTTCCATCCATTGACGGTAACAGCCCGCCTGCTGTTTTTAAATCAAATATTGCAGTCATTGTAGGAACTTCGCTTATTTTTCTACTATCAAGTATATCTCTTACTTCTAATATGGTTCCTTCAATGGCTGATATGTGGAGTTTTAACTCACTTACTATCTTAACATTTGAATCTAACCTACTCGCCTTATCCCTTAACTCATTTAGTCTTTTCGTAAATTGATTGAGCTGTTCAAAATACTTATTTAATAATTCTAAATTACTACGCCTATCTTGATTGTCTTTACTACGATTTATTTTAAAAGATTGTACCTCTGAAAACAGCTTATCGAACTCCTCCATCGGTTGTACCCAGTTCTAGTGTTTTTTTTTCCGCACTTTTCACTTTTCACTTACTCTGATGTTGATGAGCTCCTGGCTTCTCGCTACTTCTCGTCGAATTTTGCGCTCCATAGTGCGCCTGCATCTCCTGTTAATCAGGTACACCACAACAACCACTATTATAACAAGTCCGACAATGACAGCCACTTCTGTCAGGGAAAAACTCATGCTGCTCCCTGCTGTAACACCTCCGCTGTTGCCTGCCTGAGTGATGATCACCTCTTTTTGTTCTTTGGATTGATTGTAGCCCATGATTTTTCTTTCGTGTTACTACTGCAATCACCACGAATTACCCACAGACTCCATACATTCGTATGGCAGGATCGCCATGCAAAGTACTTATCTTCCTTCTTTACTAAGGGGTTGGATAGTCATAAATGATAACCCCAATGTAACCTACTAATACGTTTTATTGTCTTATCTGGTACATCGCCTTCAACTGCCTATTTCTAACTGTATCTAATTCTATTCCGTTTTCGTGTCGAAGCACATCCGTTCGCACTGTCAGCAACATCGCCGATATTGTCACCGGTGTATGTCCGCACTCGATCACGCCACTTACCACGCACTTTTCGGTCATTGTTCGGAATATGATTCCATTACATTATTTTATCAAAATACACATTCAATGAAAGGTTATTTTATTCCTAATCCAACTGTATTAGGTTGCCTTATCAAAAAGTTTATTGAATCCATAGTTGCCTAGATTTAAGATGCAAAATTTTCTGAGCGAGTGCTGAGAGTGACAGAAGAGTTGCCAACTTTCCACGGTTTTACGGCCTGTGATTACACCCTTTACACCGCGGCTATTTATACCAAAGGGACAGTGAATTCTGAAGATTGCGGTTGGTGTTTGGATGGCTAGATGAAGCCTAAGTGGTTTGAAGGAGACCCAACCCCCTTACAAGTTAACAATATTACAACTTTTGTTAAGATCTCTGAACATTTTATTCAGATTTCGAAGGAAGTTGTTATTGAGCCGCAGGATATACTCGTAAGTTTCGACGTAACATCACTCTTTACGTGTGTTCCGGTTAAGGAGGCAGTCGAAGGCCTTCGGACAACACGTGTGCCCCTAGGTCTACCAACCGATGTACCGGATCTTGTAGAGTATTGACTCTCCACCACATACTTCAAGTGGGCGGGAGCGATGTATGAGCAAGTTGAGTGTGCTCCCATGGGATCACATCTTTCACCGGTAATCGCCAATTTCTTCATGGAATTGTTTGACGGAAAAGCCATAACGTCAAGTCCTTACAAACGCAAGCATTGGGTCAGATATGTTGATAATACCGTTGTGGTTTGGCCACACGGTAGATAAACTTACTGAGTTCGTTACCCACCTGAACAATGTTAATCCTCTTCTATCAAATTCACGATGGAAATAGAAGAACAGCTGCATTTTTGGATGTGCTGGTATACAGAACGTCAATGGGTACGCTTGGACAGACAGTCTACCGTAACAAAACCGATAGGTACTTGAACGCCTAATCACACCACCATCCCCAACAGAAGAGAAGCGTTATTAACACTCTGTTCAACAGAGCCGAGAAGGTGTGCGACTCCAGTACCTTGGACGACGAACGGAAACGCTTGGGGTGGGCTCTACATCAGAATGGATACACCAAGTCTGACATACGAGGTGTCACACAAAGAAAACCGCAAGTCTCAGAGGGGCGGCAAGAGTCAAAGGGGTTCGCGTGCTTACCATACGTAAGTGGGGTATCAGAAAGAATCGGTACGATACTGAAGAAATCGGGTATCACGGTAGGTACAGAGCACCAGCAAAGGTAAAGGATCTTATGCCTAACCCAAAGGATATCACACCCAAAGGAGCCCAGTAGAGACACCCGGCTACGCAAGATTCAACAAGTCCGCTGTTGCTCAACACTGCCAAGAGTCGGGACACACAATGATTTTCGATGACGTGAAGATGTTGGCATTATCATCGAAGGCTTATTAGAGGAGCCATCGAAATTTACAAACGTCGTAACAACTTCAATCGCGAGGATGGTACTGACATTACTAGGGTCTGGAAATCGATCCTAACGCGGTCAGGTGGAAAAGCACATGGGAGCGGTAGCTCCAGATGTGCGCAGCGAGGTGTAAATATAGGTTTATAAGGGAGAGTTTCTTCGTAGGTCTTCAGTATTCAATTAGCTTCGAACAAGCGAGCAGCATGGTTCGCGAAATGTCAGCATTAACAAATCTTGACACACGGCATAACCCGGAAGCAGTTTATTTTCTAAATATATTAAGAGAATCGAGAAATAAAGAAAATGACATGGGCACTTCTGACGAGGCAGAATCAGAATAAGTTTCTTATATACAAATTTTGTATTTTATTACTGATAAATTTATGTGTTAATACAAATATATTTATATCATTACGTGATATTTTATTTGCCCTTTACCATTATTTAATTCGCGCTTACACGACCGGAGAAATGTCCTTTTGAAATACGTAAATTTTGATCGAAAATAGTATATTATAATACAAGTTTTATAAGACAAAAATTGGCGCACGAGTAGTTTTGGGCACGACGAGCGTAGCGAGGAGTGCTCAAATGGACCGAGTGCGCCAATACGTCTTATAAAACGAGTGTTATATACTATTTTTTCTACTTTGCGACTTTAAATTCACATACATTTCGAAAATTGCGGTTGTCATCTTACAATCTAGAGTAGTTTCATATTCAACAGTTGGTAGTTGTACTAAAATTCACAAATACGATTGACGCGAGCCAATAGCGATTGAGATGTCAGCCAGATGTCAGCCTTATTTGACACTTAACGTCAATATCATCAGTCGTCGAAAACTAAAAGTTACCAAATGTTTGTGACCTAGTGTTTTCATAACGACACCGAAACCGGTTTCGTTATGAGTTCATAACGAACGCAAAGTAGAAAAACATATTATTTCGTAATTATTTATTGTTGCTGATAAATGAGGCGTTTAGTATCAAAACCAGCTCAATCCATATTTTTTTGCGTAATTTGATTAGACTTGGTGGATTCTATAACCCTACAAAACGATATTGAACGAATCCTGCACAATACGGGCGAAAACATGTGTCAAAAACCGGTATTTTTCAACTTCGGCTCAATCCATGCTTCCACTGCAAGCCGCCATGTGCGCCACCCGGTTAAAAACTCAAACTCCCAGCAACGTGTTCAAATAAAATATCATCGGCAGTTAATGACTTTTTGCTTAACCATGCCAGAATCCCCCCTGAGGTTGAAATAGCAGGGTACTTTTGTGACGAAAAACAAAATAAAAACTCCACACTGGAATGTTGTGTTTTTGGCTCTGTAAAATTGCTCCAGCGCAAGTTAAAACGTTAGAAGGGGTTTTCCCAATCGTGGGGCATTCCTTCCTATCATCTGACCGCGATTTCGACCGTATAGAAAAGAAGTTAAAGATGAAAAAAAAGTGCTCGACCCCAAGAATATACAGCAATTCTTGCAGGGCAAGAAACCACTTGCTTTTTGCTTCCTGTTTCTTCTATTTTGTACATCACAGGAATTGGCATTTTACATTTTTACCTTTTAGCGATTTTTGCTCATCAGGAACAAGATGAAAAATGACACCGAAATAAGAGGTGAAGTTTGTTATAATTCAGACCTTCGCACTTTCTAGAAATCTAGAGCGTGTCAAACAAAAAACTAAACTATTCAGGAAGTTCCACAGAGGAACCTTCCTGTGTGGCTACTGGCGTTCCTGATGCTCCAGCAATGATAAATGACGTGAACAATTTACTCACCAAACATTTTGGGGAACAGTTGGCCATCGAATTCCTCAAATATTATACATAGAGACGACCTACAATGAAAAAAGATATTTTTTTCCGGCGGAGGCGAATGTGTTGCCAGCGTAAACTTCCAAGAAAATATTTTCCAGGCTCCATCATACACGGATTTCTGTTCGGTCATCTTTGTCCGCCAATAACTCGCTATAACTCGCTATGATGCCACAATATCTAGAATGTAATTAATCCAAGTAAAGATAATTGGAGGAAAAATAGCTTCCGCCTGTTTTTCAACCATGATGCACCAAAATTTCGGTCGGTAGCTCTCCCAGTTGAGCTATCGCGTCAGCGGAAATTTATAGACGGATTTGTCACTTCGAGGAATATTTCTTTTATATTACTAGCATTACTGACTAGTTTCATGTAAGAATTACTATCCATATTTATTTATTCAATCACTACTGATAACAGTGATCCCGTTGTGAACTCTCCTATTCACCAAACTTCCATCTATCTCCAAACACGAATTTGTTTATGTACGAATTTATGCATAATTCCCCGAAGCGACAAATCCACCTATAATATTCCGCTGCTTCAGTAGCTCAACTGGAAGAGCTCCCGATCGACAATTGAGAGGTTACTGGTTCAAATCCAGGCCGAAGTTATTTATTCTCAAATTACCTTCACCTGGATTAATTATATTTCGCATCAGAATTAATGTTAGTTATTTGTAATTTCCAACCAAAGGGGCACTCAAAAAATCAGCTATGTTTGATTTTTTCCGAAGTGAAATCATCAAGGTACAGGGCTAGGTAGTCTTTGAATTTAAATTGATTTAACATACGTATGTTATAAGCCTAATTTACTAAAGTTTTCCCTCCGTTTTTTTAGTTAGTTATTTATTAACTTCAACAAAAATGCAGAAGTTAAAAATCTAAACACCCCCCCCACGGTTATCTTCGGATATTTTGCAAGGGAATTTCCATAAAATACAAATAATTATATTACATATTATGTTGGTTAAAGTCACGTCTTTTAAAAAAGGTTACAACATCGATGGTGTTCTTTAGAAGTGACAGTCAGAAAAACAGGTGGTGTTAACTCTGGTGATCTTCGCTACTATACTCCTGAGCTTTATAAAGTGTTCTCCCCAACAAAATTTAATTAGTACAAAGGTTTTTGCAACAAGAATTTATTAATATATGTACAAGTTATGCCGTGCCTACTTTATTAGATTACTGAATACCTTGTTTTTCGCTTGAGTTTGTCGTCACGACAGGTTTGTGGTAGCGTCAGGATGTCTAATTAGATTTCAGTATTCAGTAATCCAAAGGCGCTAATAAAGTAGTATAATTTAGAAAATAAATTGCTTCCGGGTTATGCCGTGTGTCAAGATTCGTAAATGCTGACGTTTTGTGAACCATGTTGCTCGATTCTTCAGACCTAACTGATTACCACAGTACATATTCAGTAACCCCGAAGCAATTTATTTTCAAAATGATTCTGGCCGTGAACTTAAAGTAGTATAATAATTAATTATGTTCCACAGATGAAGATCGTTGGTGTATGCGATTGTGGGGATGAGTACGATTCTGACGAAAACGAGGGCGTGATTACGTTAGCGCAGGAAGTTGAGCGTCTGGTCGATACGCTGCAGGCTCAGATCGGACTGGCTATAGCGACCCTCGAGCGGGAACAGAAGATCAACCAGCAGAACGCAAATCGCATGGATCAACTGCAAGCGGAACTCGAAGACAAGGAGGACCACGTTGTCAGGCAGCAGGAGAACTGTCAGGAGATCGAGGTAAAGCTGGAAGCGGCTGGAGTGAGAAACAGCAGATTGGAGCAGGCCGTTCGCGAGCTGCAGGAGATGCTGAAGGGTACGGAGCTTGAGCAGCAGCACACGGAGCAGAAAGTAGACGAGGGCGGTGATAGTTTAGACGTTTGCTTGAGTAATTTGAATATTGTCAAACAGAGAGTGCGCGCGCAGAGTCAGGTCATGGTGCAGAACGGCGACCAGCTGAAGGATCTCAGAGTAGAGTTTAAGGTGCAGGCGAACACCATAGAAATGTACAAGCGGGATCTGGAGTCCACCAGGGCTAGATACAGGGAGGAAGTTGTGGAATTGCAAAGAGTGGTGAGTTTATTTGTTTTTTTTTTCTGTTTTGAGAAAGTTCATCTTTATTACATAGACCAGGCAGTAGTGCAAAAAATGAGCCGAGGGTCCCAGATCACGTGGAACAGTCCGTAGATGTATTGTGATGTGTTTTCGACTTTGAGTGTGCACAATAGGGTTTCCAAGCCCGGGATTACGGGATCCCGACAAATAATGATCTTTTACGGGATCCCGGGTAATAAGTCTAAATCCCGGATCCAGAAAAAGCTGAATCTAAATTATTTTCGTATTTTTTTTGTTTCTTGGCGAAATGTGGGGCACTGATCTACAATAAATCAATTGAGCTGCTCTTTCTTGATGAACTTCAGTCTATAACCGTACCTGTTCTGATTAAATTAAGTATCAAGCATAGAATGTTCATTTACACCAACATGTTACTATAAGAGGAACAACAGATTTTGCAAAGAAGTAGATATACATAATTCAATATGGAGGCAAACATGAACATTTTCAACTTGCTTAAGTCTTTTTAGATAATATATTCTCAACAGTCGCAACAAACAATAAAAAAACAAAACAAAATAGAAAGGAAAACATAAACGTTAAATAAAAAAAATGGGTCGTATATCTTTACCTGTATTCAGTGATGTACTACAGAATATTAAATTAGTAAATATGTAATTAAATACAGCGAAAAAGTTTCTTCAAGTCTAAGTATTTTACCTACTAAAAAACGAAATGTTTAGATTCGAATCATCTCGAGTTTGTGATGAGCTGTAACAGCGGTAATATGATAATGTTTGACATTTCTTCATGACAATTATTGCTTTTTTAGTAGAAAACTCAACATCAAAAGGTGCATTTAGATAAAAAGTATCTATTTTTATGTGTGGGCTATTTGAACTGCATTTGAGTAAACCGTAAGACGTAAAAGTAGTATTAATTTTTTTCAGGATAAGAAATTGAAAATGCACTGAATACTTCATCAATTTTGAACAATAAATAACGTATTCACTTGAAATTGCGTTTCGAACTCGAGTCTTAAAGTCATTATACCTATATTTGTTTTGTAAACACTAATCGTTTTATTTAAAATGCAAACAGTTGTATAATAAACATCCATGACGTGGCTGTATGAATTCTCAAGTTATTCAATTTTATCTCTAAGCAGAAAACAAGCAACATCAATATGAAAAATTTAAAATTTAACTCGATCAAACAAGTTCTTTTGCATATGACTATTCTTGGAATATTTTACGAAAATGTAAAATTTATGAGCAATTTTAAGATGCAAGAGTTCAACTTTTGTTTATTAATGATGTCAATACCCACACCTTGACATATTTTTTTACCTTTTAAACCGTCAATTTTAGTTTTCAAGTTGTAAGGTAAAATTTTAAAACGTTGATCAAGTTTCGAGGTAAAAGATATTGTCCAGTAATGTATATTGTAGGCATTTGTTACTGACTCGATTTGGTAACTTTTGGCATCCCAGGTGTTTTGAGCCGTCAATTTTCGCTTTTTTCATGAATCCCGGGATCCCGGGATTACAAAATCTTTAAATCAAAAATCCCGGGATCTTGGAAGCCCGAGTGCACAACCTAGGCGTTGTCCGATCATTAGTTTTTGCACAAATGCGTGGTTTATATACAGTGTTAGACCGGGCAATAGAGATTTTTGCGTAACAAAAGTAGTATCAGCAAGCCGACGGTCCCAGGTCACGTGGAACAGTCCGTAGATGTATTGTGATGTGTTTTCGATTCGCAAATATCATTACTTAATTTGTTATAAACAAAAAACATCAAATAATCGTTCCTTTTTCGTCGTTCGCTTGTAAAAGATGAAAACAAAAAAGCACGGATACGATCGCATTAAAATTAACAGAGGAAATTCGAAAAAACCGGAAAAATCTGCGTTTTGTGCGACAAAGTAGCGATTGATTGGGTACTTTGAGTGTGCACAACCCAGGCGTTGTCCGATGATTAGTTTTTGCACAATTGCGATTTGAATTTTTTTATGCAATATGGTTCGGCGAGCCTGGATGCGTCTGAAGTGGTCCAATTTTAATTTTTTTAACGGATTTCGAAAGTAGAAGTATTGTGCTACAAAACGTCTATTCTGATTTTGCGTTAAAATGCGAAATAGGCGAAAAATGCTTGCAAACATGGCCGAAAACTGCACCGCGCTCCAATGCGGTCGAGTAGTGGGTGTGACGTTTTGTAGAACAATACTTCCTTCTACTTTCGAAATACGTTAAAAAAATTCAAATCGGTTGGAGGTGGTCCGATGTCTGATTTAGTATATTTTTTATTCAAAAACGTTTCAATGATTTGCTTTTTTTTTATAAACCAGATCCGTGAGTTGAGCGATAAACTCAAGGGCGCAGAGTTAAGGATTACGAATATAACTGACGAAAATCAAAAGGTTCAAGCGCTCCTATGCGACTGTCAACAGCGGGAGCAAACCTTACAGCAGGATCTATTAGTACAGAACAAAGATTTTGGCAACAATGTCAAGACTTGGAAGAAAGAAGAGGCGCGTTTGATGGACCATATAGCACAGCTTGAACAACAACTAGTCGACTCCCAAAACGAACTAACCGGAAGGACAGTTCAAATAGACTCAGCCAAGAACAAGCTCCAACAGATCAGCACCGATGCCTCTATGAGGTACCAGATGGGACAGGAGGAATTATTAGCAGCCAAAAACGAGATCAACCATCTGAGACAAGTGCACGAACGGTTGAAAATTGAGAACGAGAGACTTCAACAGCAAGTGCAAACCTTGAAGAGTCAAGCGCACCAACAGGAGAACATGAATTCAACTGTCAACATGCAATTGGACAAGTGCATGTGTGATCTGAAGCGCATCGAAGCTGACAAGTATTATCTAGAGCAGAAGAACGAGAAGCTGGGTAGTGATTTGGAGAAGGTGCACGTGGCTCTGCATTGCAAATGCGAAAACGTTAAGAGTCTCGAGGAGGAGTTGAAGTCGTTGAAGACGAACCGAGAGGAGATTCGACAGGAGAGTCATACCGTCGTTTGCAATGTGAGGGCTTGGCTGGAGGAACAGAAGAAGATCAACGATCAGCTGAAGGAGAAGCTGTGGAAAAAGAACGCACTGATTATCAAGTATCAACAGGAAAAAAGGCCGAAAGCCATGTAAGTGCTTTTTATTTCAATTTTTCTAAATGTTATACAGAGTGATCTAAAATGGCAAAGGACAGGTTGAATTTCCCGCCACCTTAAATACTTGTGATGATGGTAATGGTTGCAAATGACAGCTGTTATTTTTGTTCACTGGCGTATGATATCTGATGCCTTGTGCCTCTTGCACTTGATTTTGACTGTAAGCTTACCATTTTTATACATTTTGAGGCAACTTCTATCTTCTATTAAACATTTACAAGTATTTATTTTTCACTGCACACCTTATGAACAAAAGCACCGCACGCCACTGCCGGCCATCAATACAAAAATTAAACGAGCAGTCTATGGCGGGTTACCCATTATTGAAATAAGAATATGTATTTTTGTTTGTTTTATAAATAAAAACTTATTATGTTCAACAGTGAGTGTCTGTGTAACAAAGGCGAAACCAGGATGGGCGCCATCCGTGACACCAGGCGACAGAGGGGCGGTTGCGCCAACGAGTACTTCGACGATAACAGCAAGTCTTCGCGCCGTTTGCCATTCACAGCAGCTTGGAGTTTGGGGTCGCGGGGTTCCGATTCTGACACCACGAGCAGCGTCTACGACAGCTCTGCCGATTGGTACGATGAGGTATGTAAATATGGCTGTTGGGTTGTGCCAAGAAAGGTATAAAATTAGTGGATTGTGGTACAGGCTCTAACCATTTTTCTTTTCTATTGGCTTTTGCGATCAGTAAACATGAAATTCTTAAAATATAATTACAAAATGTGTTCCTCATCTTTTGTTTATACAAATCAAAATCTGTTCTTAGCTCTATCTCAACATTTTTTTTTTAATTTGTCATAAAGTTTGCCACCAACAGAAATTTCGCCGTTTCCAGCGTCAATATATTCTACTGAAACCGTAACTTATTTCCTCCATATAATTATCTATAATAACGTGTATATTGTTAGGAGAAGAATAATGCATTTATACTTGCAGATTGTCGAACACGATCTTTTAATTTTGCTTTTAAATTTGAGATTTTTTGCAGTCACAGGGGTTTTAAGTGAATGTAGCTACAGCATACGAACAGGACCACGATAACTAAAAAGAGAATACAGACCGAAAATTGGTCAGAATTGAACAATAGACAATAGCTTACAATTTTGTTTTTGGATTTATAAATCCTTGCTTCATCCACTGCATAGTAAAATCACCTATCTATACATGCAGCAAAATATCCAAGAAATGATTTTAGTTAGACGATCGGTACGAAGCAGCAAAAACGACAATTTTTGTGCGTTTGAACGGAGAGGTATGTATTCTCTTTTTAGTTGTCATTGTCCTCTTCGTATGCTGTAGCTACATTCAATTAATATCTACCCTTTGACTGCAAAAAATCTCAAATGTAAAAGCAAAATTAAAAGGTCGGTATGATTTACGAAGTACCAAATTTGCTGAAATTTGTAGGGTGCGTAACGCGCCCTTAAGATACCTAAGCACACAGGTCATGCTTAAAGGATGCTAGATTCACAGCTGATGGCACCTTCAAACTTATATGACTATACACAGAGAGAAATTTTGTTTAACTCAAATAAATATGCATTGACTCAAAGAAATTTGTTGTTTCAATAGAGGCAAAGAAATATTTATTTGCGGATAAAAACGCATTTATTTGAAATATTTGTGTGGTAGAAAGAACGTTGATTTGTGTCAAACAACTTATGTTTCCTGTTAAAGTTTGTAATTTGTGTATTATGAGATGTGAGATTTATTTACTTCAAATTATTATGATTGTGTTGAGTGAAAGAATTAAATTTTTTTAAATTAACAAAATTGTTGGTCGAATTAAAATGCTTAAAATTATTAATTTGTTGAAGGAATTAATAGACAAGAATTTTTCGAAAGACTCGCCATGTGTCCACCTCCTTTTTGGGATGTCGCACATCCTCGACCAGTGCTTGGTCTTCCCAACCCAACATATAGTCATGGTTAAGTTAGTTAAGTGTACTCTGATTTGGAATCGCAACTTGAACCTGCAGGCACTGTACTCTATAGTTCTATACTGTCGATCACGCGGCTTTATATTCTCGACATGTACGAAGTGCGAGGAGAGAGTTTACAGCGCCATCTAACAATACAGTTGGATGACATTAAAAATATATTTATTTGAATGAAGATATGATTTCTTTGGTGGAAGTAAACCTATTTTAAAGCCAAAACAAAAATATTACTTTAAAGGAAATAAATCTCTTCTTGTGTACAAATATATTTATTTTAATCAAAATATGATTTCTTTGGCGGAGTAAACCTATTTTTAAGCCAAAGTCAAAATATTACTTTAACCGAAATAAATTTCTCCTGATATACAAACTTATATGTTAGAATCAAAATTATATTTCATTGGTGTAAAGAAACGTTTTTTTCTAAATCAAAACAAAAATATTACTTTAAAGGAAAGTAATTTTTGTTTGTATCCATATATATTTATTCCACTTAAATAAATATTTCAAATAAATTAATCTCTGCAAGCAAATAAACTAGAGTATTCAATGAAGTAAATATTGTTGGCGCCAAAGAAATATGTTTTGACCCAAAAGAATAAATTCAAACAAATACATTTCTTTAAAACAAGAAATCTATTTCTATCTGTGTACTTTCTATATGTATTTCTATCTGTGTACTATTCAACCAATGATCGGTATGTTTTTCCGTTTGCGTGCGATCCGGAAGATGAACGACAAGCTTAAGACGTTTGTGCAATTTGTGCCTGCTCTCAGGTCATATTTTTGCGTGCTCTCAGATATTTTTTTAATTTAGCTTGGCTTTGAGGCAAAAATTTTCAATGTCGTGGTCAAATTTGAATGTGCCTGTATTAGTGTTACTGTATTAGACCTTCAGATGGTTAAACTTTTTTAATTGTACTTCTACAAACATAGTTTTGAAGAAATTTTTCGTCTTGTTTCAGTGTAGTAGAAATGATTTTAGTATTTTGATTTCATATAAGGGTAGGTAATGTTAGTACCTTCTAAAATACGGACAACCGGTATAAGCAAAGTAATTATTTGTTTTCCTATCTTTATTTTAGATAGTTAAGATCCGACAGCTGTTTTTTATAATTTATCTTAAAAACTAGTGAACGAAGTTGGAAAATGTATTTTCTAAATTAATTTAATTTTAATTAAAAATACTTGCGGCCACATTGTGATAGGGAACCCGACAAAAACATAATTATTCATAATTATTTATAAAAATGAATTTTGATTAATAAAAGATGGACGTGGTTATCCTGCCGTCGGATCTGGAACTAAGATGACGTAGGTCGTTTTTACAAATGTGGTATAATCAATGGTATGTCTATTATAGTCCGGGAGGCAATAACAGAAATTTCCGATTCATTTTCGCAAGCTTCATTTTTTGTGTATGAGTTAAGTGTGTAATGTATGATAGTAATCTGAACGTCTGCCGGCGCACCTCCGCGACAGGGGGTTACAGGAGGGTTACAACTCCAGCAAAAAAGAAATTTAAAAAAATATAGCTGCATACGCAAAACTGATTGTATCAGTTGAAACATAAGAAGCTTAGAAAATATCGTCTGCCACTTAAATTCGTCACCAAAACTCGTCTGCCACCCATATAAGTAAGAGCAACAAAAATATGTCCGCAAGGGTGAAATTGATTGAAATGCTTCTTTTTATATCAGCAAACCCAAAAATAATAAAAGTATAGAAGATGGTGATATACAGGCGGGATGTAAATTTTTAAATAAATTAAAAGTTACAGCCACGACCTGGATTTGAACCAGGGACCTTTGTATCGCTAGTACAATGCTCTAACCAACTGAGCTATTGAGGCCTATGAAAAAAAAAGTAATAGTCTGCCACTAATAAGATACCACGAAGGTCGTCTGCCAAGCCTATGAAGTTGCGCTCAGCATGCACCGCGCGAGCACCACGGCCGAGACGGCGCGCCGTAGCCGCCGCGGCGGCTACGACGCTGCATTTTTATCGGCCTGACAGACGATCCCTATTATAAAGTATTAAACGGCTAACATAAAGTCCTTTTTTATGTTATATAATATGTATATGTGCAAATGATTGTTCAGTAAATTAATTTAAAGTCTGGTGGACTTATGTGGGTGGCAGACGAGTTTTGTTGCGGACTTTAAGTGGCAGACGATATTTTCTAAGCTTCTTATGTTTCAACTTATACATACAATCAGTTTTGCGTATGCGGCTATAATTTTTTTGTATTATTTTTTGCGGGAATTGTTACCCTCCTGTAACCCCCTGTCGCGGAAGTGCGCCGGCAGACGTTCAGATTATTATTATACATTACACGCATAACGCATACAAAAAAATATAGCTTGCGAAAATGGCCCAGAAATTTCTGTCGTTACCTCCCGGACTATTAGGCGTTTAAGTGGTTCGGTCATCTGTGTTTCCATAGTAAACCAATTTATTCCAAGTATACACGATACTTGTAAAAACGGCACTGATGTGGATTTTCTAAATTGATTTTTGTAGGATACAGAATGTACAATAACGAGTCCCTGTGACGAGCCCGGTACTCAGATATGGATCCATAAAGTGGAGAGTATGACGCACGGTTTGCAACGCAGTAACAGATACTGGAAAAAGAAGATAACCGATAGTGAGTTTATGGTGTCTAAAGATACATAAGAAGAAGAAGTGTAATTTATATATTTATTTGTCGTTTATAAGACAACTTATTCTAGCTTACAATTTGTTTAATGATCACATCGTTTACTTTACTTACGATCTACCCTTTTTATACATAACCGATTTATTAACATTTACAATAAAAAAAATTGTAAAACAAGTTCTGTTAGTTAATTGTTTTTCGATTTTAAAAAATTAAATTCCAGTGTCCAAAGAGCTAATAGATTTCGGGATACCAGAAAAGGTAAGTGCATTCTTAAGAGGAATCGAAGAAGATGTAGTAGCGTCCTACAGCCACGGATACCACTTAATACTTATTTCAATTGCGTTGCTGTTTTTGTTTAAGACGTGCTAAAGAAGCCAATAATCATATTCAAATGGTGAATCTCAAAAAGCGCAAATTCTTATTACGATATTATTTAGCAGTGGGGAAATCTCAAATATTGGGCATACAATTCCGGCCAAAAAAAATATTTATTTGTTGATACTGGTGACTGATATTTATCTTGTGTATTTACTCTGTGATATCTGTGTATGTAGTTAGATATTTGCTCGACTCCAAGAGTGAGGTTTTCTTAAAACTATGCACGTTTCTGCTTCGATATGAGATTCCTAGTCGCCGTACCAATCGACGATTTCTATAATCCTTATTTTTCTTCTTTATTCTGGTAGGGGGTAGTGATCCTACCGACTGCGCCAGGTACGAGGGTTGCAATTGAACAGATCAAGTCACAATTAATAGTCTTTATTGTACGACGGCTGAGTACAATCTGACGTTAATACATCATATTACAATATAATACTCGTTAAGTCAGCAATATACACTCAGCAAGTTCACTAAATATTACCCAATATTGAATAACAAAATTAACACCAAACTTATTCTTTTATCTTTGGACAGAAAATATGTCAAATAATACGAACGCAATAGCGTCGGCAGTTGGACGTGCATTTAACTCCCAAATCTACAATCTACAATTATGACAATGTTTGCGTATTGACTTCTAAAAGATACACCAGCACATAAATATTAAAGGATTAAGGACACATTTCCAATAGCAGGCGTCTATATCCTTCCAAATAGACTTGTTGGTCTATTAGAGAAATAACTTATGAAACATTATTCAAGAATCCAGCCATTTCGATATCATAACAAGCAGACATGCAGGTAAATCACTGGGGCTTTACACCACAAAAAATACGTTAAGCTTTCTTGAGCCTGGTATTTCAAATTTAGCAAGGCAACACGGTTAATTTTAATTACAAAAAATACACCGTTTTAATACAGCTAAGGGAATTTGCAAGAAATACTTTATCCATTCAATAATTAGAGTCTTGTCTAGAGGCACCACCAGGCAAGAAGCACGGTCCACACGGTCTGCTCACTTTGCGTCGCAAATTCGTTCATTTCTGCGCAAGACGTCACTGCGAGAAGGGGGTTGACACAGGCACCTAAGCAACCAAATACATCCGTAAGTTTTGACTTTTGTAGGTGATTTAGGTTAAAAAGTTGACAACCTCTTTAATTGTCAAAAAGGCTTGAACGTCACAACAACATATTAGCTACCATGGCAACCAACGCTACTTCTCGCAATATCGGCGCATAAATTTCATTACAAACGTGACAACAATTGGCTACTCAGGCAGCCATGAAATTAACGCCATAATTGCGGTACTTCGGCTTCCTTCTCATACTGACGTCACTTGTAGACGTGAGCAGACCGTGTTTGACCGTGGCAAGAAGCTTAAAGGCGGAATGAATTCTATTATTGGTACAATACTGGTTGAGCATTGAGCACCATGGTGACGATAGGAGACAACTACCAGAACTAGCCTTCTACAAATCATCTTAAATGAAGCTACAGTGACAACATAAAATGAAGATGATCAAAACTTCTGTCAAAACAATTTTTTTGTTAATTTTTGTCAACTTTTGTTTGCATATAGATAACCAGATTTTGCTATTTTGAACTTTTTACTTTATCATACGCAGTATGCTAAAGTATTGTAATCATGCCGAAAAAAAAAAATGAGATTTTAGCGGAAATAGGTCTTTATGGGTCCCCTGAACATTTTTGACCAAGGTACAAAAAAATGTCTGTGTGTGTGTGTGTGTGTGTGTGTGTACCCGTTTTTTGTGGAGACCATTCCGGAGAAACTGCTAAAGGTATGGGGCCAAAAGTTCATATTTAGAAGTTTCATAACTAAACTTAGAGCTGAAAAGCTTTTGGTTCAAAAGGGTCCAAAGTGACTGGGTATTTACTCTTAGCATTTTGCAACGATTTTGCAAATGAGCCGCCATTTCTGTAATTTCGTCAAAATAGATAAATAATAAATTAAAGTAGTGGAAATTTTGGACAATTTATGTCTATAACATTTTTTAGTAAAATTAATAGTTTAGCTGCAAGAGTAAATTCTATTTGATCAAAATCGTATCTGCATTAATAGTAAGTAGCCAGGATATTTTGAACTTTTGACAGCATTCAGAACGTCAGCGGTTGCGAAACGTCAATTCAACACGCAAATGTATGGAGAATGCGATCAATCACGCGCGCACGTACGCTATGTGAAACAATATTGGTACATCTTGGTGTTCAAAAGTCAATGTGTATTTCAAGTGCGGATAGCAATGTTGTTATGTTTTCGCGAATAAATGCAAGAAAGATTGTAAGACGGTATGTTAACATTAAAACTTATTTGTAATATTGAGCATAATTCTTTACGATCTTTTGTAGTTAGCACTGAAGACGTGGTAATACCCGAAAATATAGTGAGCTAGAAGCCAATATAATGTAGTGATCATCATAATCAACAACAAAGTATATGACAAAGTATACTAATCGTGGCGAAATTTTTACTTTATCATACGCAGTATGATGAAGTATTGTAATCGTGCCGAAAAAAAAAATTTTGATTTTAGCGGAAATAGGTCTTTATGGGTCCCCTGAACATTTTTGACCAAGGTACAAAAAAATATCTGTGTGTGTGTGTGTGTGTGTGTGTGTGTGTGTGTGTGTGTGTGTGTGTGTGTGCGTGTGCGTGTGCGTGTGCGTGTGCGTGTGCGTGTGCGTGTGCGTGTGCGTGTGCGTGTGCGTGTGCGTGTGCGTGTGCGTGTGCGTGTGCGTGTGCGTGTGCGTGTGCGTGTGCGTGTGCGTGTGCGTGTGCGTGTGCGTGTGCGTGTGCGTGTGCGTGTGCGTGTGCGTGTGCGTGTGCGTGTGCGTGTGCGTGTGCGTGTGCGTGTGCGTGTGCGTGTGCGTGTGTGTGTGTGTGTGTGTGTGTGTGTGTGTGTGTGTGTGTGTGTGTGTGTGTGTGTGTGTGTGTGTGTGTGTGTGTGTGTGTGTGTGTGTGTGTGTGTGTGTGTGCGTGTGTGTGTGTGTGTGTGTGCGTATGTGTGTACTCGATTTTTCTGACGACGATTCCGGAGAAACTAGTGACGGTATAGAAGCGAAAGTTCATATTTAGAAGTTGTATGACCAAACTTAGAGCTGAAAAGCTTTTGGTTCAAAAGGGTCCAAAGGAACTGGCTGTTTCCTCTAAGCATTTGTTAAGGATTTTGCAAATAAGCTGCTATTTCTGTAATTTCGTCAAAATAGTTAAATAATAAATTAAAGTAGAGGAAATTTTGAATAATTTATGATATCTTTTGGCAAAATTAATAGTTTAGCTTCAAGAGCAAATTCTATTTAATCGAGATCGGTCGCATCTGCATTGATATGAAACTTCATAGTAGCCTGGATTTGACAATAGTATATTATAATACAAGTTTTATAAGACAAAAATTGGTGCACGAGTCGTTTTGGGCACGACGAGCGTAGCGAGGAGTGCCCAAATGGAACGAGTGCGCCAATACGTCTTATAAAACGAGTGGTATATACTGTAGCGTTTTTCGTTCGTTAAGGTGTGAATTAAAACACTCGGTATATTAAAATAGTCAACTAATTTATTTAACACTATTACAGTCTTATTACCTAATTATTAAACACGAACACTAAACACGAACACTAAAAACTAACTGTCACTTAAGGCTACTACAAATTTATCTTCGCAGTATTTATTTCCAACTATTTATGTCGATCGATAATCGCGCCAAGTACTCCGACTGCACTCAGGACTATACTGTCCGGTAGCGAGCGACGGCTTGCTTATATACCCGTATCGATCCGTGCGGACCCTTCGCGAATCTTCTACGCTGGCACCGAACAGTCGTTACTCGCGCTCGCCGTCCGGATAGATCTCTCTGGAATGGGCCGCCTCGAGAATAACCTCGAACTTCTGGCGCCTTCGCGGCTGTTAAGATCGTCACACTGCCCCCCTCCTAAGCTCGTTTCATCCCGAAATGATTCCAAAGATGGTGGATGTCGATATCGGCAGAAAGCTCCCTTGTTGCAGCAAGACCTCTTGTGGAAGTAACAGTCCACGGTTCTCTCCAGGGGACGACGTTGAGGGCTATAACAGCACACCAGAATATGTACGCCCGTCAACCTGAAGAGTGCTTCCAACATGCTGCGAATCATCCTCCAATCCAAGCCATCGAGTCCGCATGCCAGGTTGGGAATGGCCAGGCTTCTCAGGTCCTCGGCTAGCAATTCTTCCTTTAGAGAACACAGTGTCCCAAACATCCCTATAGGTTGGCTTCTGACCGGACGTCTCTTTGGTAACCAAGTGGAAGATCTTTCTGCCGGTCTTTTCGTCGGTTGCCTTGAGTGCTTGTCCGACTCTGGGATTAGACCGACGCAGCTCTGGAATATTTCCAAACTTCCCGCGGAAAACCTTGGCTATCCCTCTAGACATTTGCAAGTCCTTAGCCACACAATGTGCCAGTGCGTAGCCAGCTGGAGCAGTAAACAGGTCCCGCTGCACTTCACAGGTCACACCGAACCGACTCTTTTGACCATTAGAATGACGGGCCATGAATTCGTCGAATGTCAAATCCGGCTCTGGTTGGATTTGCCGCAGCTCCGCGTCTTCGTGGTCTCCGTAGTAAGGACTAAGGAGCCAGTCGGTTGAAGTGAATGACTCGAGCTTTACCCCGCGGTGGCTTTTGTATCCGGTAAAGGACGTCGTTGATAACTTCCAGAACTTTGTATGGGCCATCCCAGGATCATTGAAGTTTTGGTGACAGTCCCTTTCGTCTCTTAGGGTCGTAGAGCCAAACCATATCACCGGCATTGTACCTGTGGTCCTTGGCATTGACATCGTATGCGTCCTTCATCCGATTACTGGAATCTTGAATGGAACTGCGAACCTGGCTATGAATGACATCCATTCTTCTTCGCAGTTGACTGGCGTAGTCCTCCCCGGCGACATCAGTTCCTGGCGGGCAACCAAACTTCAGATCGCATGGGAGACGGAGTTCTCTTCCCATAATTATCCGAGCCGGAGACTCTCCCGTGCTTTCGTGGACGGCCGATCGATAAGCCAGGAGGAACAAATGAAGAAAACCATCCCAGTCTCTTTGATGGTCGGAGACCACTTTGGTCAAATACCGATTAATGGTTCTATTCATGCGCTCCACCATTCCATCTGACTGCGGGTGTAACGCAGTAGTTCTTGTTTTCTTGATTCCGAGCGTCTTACAGATGTTCTGGAACAAACTGGATTCAAAATTTCGCCCTTGGTCCGAATGTAGCTCCAAAGGTACGCCAAATCGGCAAATCCATTCTTTCACCAAGGCGTCGGCAATTGTTGAGGCTTCCTGGTTTGGTAGAGCGTATGCCTCAACCCATTTGCTAAAGTAGTCCATCACGACCACGATGTACTTATTTCCTGCTTCGGATTCGGGAAACGGGCCGGCTACGTCAATAGCAATCCTTTCAAAGGGACTTCCCACGTTGTACTGGCGCATCAAAGCCTTCTGCTTTCTCTGCGGCCCATTACTTGCCGCACATACAACTCATTTTCTGCACCAGTCCCTTACGTCTTCCTTGCTATTGACCCAGTAAAATCTTTCCCTCACCTTTCCCATCGTCTTCCTCACTCCGAGATGTCCTCCTGACACACCGGCATGGAGTTCCTCTAGCAATTCCGCAATCCGACATTTGGGTACAACAATTTGCCTTCTTTCCTCTTGGCCGTCGTGGTCAATTATTTTCCGCCGCAGGAGTCCATCTTCCAGAATTAGGGAGTCCCATTGTGCCCAATACGACTTGATGTTGGGAGAATACTTGGCAACTTCTCCCCAGGTTGGCTTCTTCTCCTCTTTCATCCAGTTTAGGACTATCTGGATATCGGGATCTTCCTCTTGGTCTTTTATAAGATCTCTATTTTGCCAAGTATCGTCGACTATGGTAGTTCGTAACAAATCAGCGTCTGTTTTCTCTGCCCGCTGGCAATGCTTGCAGTCCTGTGGACAGGGTCTTCTTGATAGGGCATCTGCATTTCCATGGATTCTCCCTGCTCGGTGTCGAAGTCAAACTCCTGTAGCCTCTCTATCCATTTTGCAACTTGTCCCTCTGGATTTTTAAACTGAAGGAGCCATTTTAAAGCTGCATGGTCTGTTCGTAACAGGAACTTCCTTCCGTAGAGGTATTTGTAAAAGTGCTCCATCGCTTTCACAACAGCTAGCAACTCTCGGCGGGTGACGCAGTAGTTACGCTCTGGCTTGGATAACGTTTTACTAAAATAGCCTATGACTCTTTCTTCTTGCCCATCCTGAATTTGGGACAGCACGGCTCCTATGCCCACATTGCTAGCGTCGGTGTCCAGTACAAATTTTCCTTCAGGTAGGGGATAGCTCAAGCTAGGTGCGCTAATCAGAGCCCCTTTTAGGTGATCGAAGGCTTCTTGACATTCCTGGGACCATTGGAATTTTCGTTCTCCTTCGGTGAGCCTGGTTAATGGTTTTGCGATGTTGGCAAATCCATTCACATAGCGTCGGTAGTATGTGCATAATCCCAAGAAGCTGCGCAGTTCATGTTTGTCATTGGGAACTGGCCAATCTTTGACAGTCTGGATCTTTGCCTTATCAACCGCCACTCCTTGACTGGAAACAACGTGACCCAGGTACTGCACAGCTCTTTGAAACAGATGACATTTCTTTGGGCTCAACTTCAGTGCTGAACCTCGTAGCCTCAGGAACAATTCTTCTAGGTTTCGCATGTGGTCTTCAAACGATTTTCCTACTACAATAATGTCGTCAAGATAGACCAGACATGTCTTCCAGGACAGTCCTCTTAAAATCGTTTCCATCAGTCGTTCGAAAGTAGCAGGAGCATTGCACAGTCCAAATGGCATCACGTTAAATTGCCATAATCCAGCACCCACCGTGAAAGCTGTCTTTTCTCTATTTTCGGGGGCCAATTCAACTTGCCAGTACCCGCTCTTCAAATCCAGCGTGGAAAAGATCTTCGATCCGGCCAGGGTGTCCAAAGTGTCATCGATGCGAGGAAGAGGATAGCTGTCCTTTTTGGTCACATTATTAAGCAGCCGGTAATCAACGCAGAATCTGGTCGAGCCGTCTTTCTTCTTTACCAGTACCACCGGTGAAGACCATGGACTGCTGGATGGTTCTATGATTCCTTCCTCGACCATACTCTCAATAATCTTGTCAGCCTCCTCTCTCTTAGCCAGCGGTAGCCTTCTAGCTGTCTGCCGAATGGGACGAGCATTTTCCGTATTGATTTTATGCTGGATTATATTTGTCCTCCCTTTCTTCCCAGTATCAAAAATATCTCGATACTTATGGACCAAATGTCTCAGCCTCCTTCTTTGGTCTGGCCTTAGACCGGTGCCTGACGACGATACCAGTACTTCTAATTCCTTTGGAATGGCTTCCCGGCTGGATTCCACGGCCGTAACCTGTCGCAGTATCGCTGACACTCCAGAGCAGTGTCCTAACTCCGTGCCCTCCTTTAATAACACAGGATAGTGATTGACGTTCATTATCCTCACAGGAATACTCCTGCCAGCCCGCACAAGGGCCTTTCCGACCGCTATTCCTCGACCAACAGCCTCGTCATGCATTACGGGTTCGAACATGACTATCTCACCATCTGTGGTCTTGCCATCAATGCAGCCGTCCAAAACTATCTCGCTCCGTTCTGGTATCAGTGTCTCCTCCGGCAGTAGGACCTGAACGCTTAAATTCTTTTCTCGGTGTAAAACAACTTCCTCGTCATCTACCCGCAGAACTCCCTGCCTAAAGCTTAACTCGAAGCCCTTGGTGTCCATTATGTCCGTCCCGATGATCACCTCATCCTCAATATCAGCCACTATCACAGGATGGTTAAACGTGGCTTTCCCGATGGTAAACATGACGTTTGTTTCACCATGCACTTTTGCTTGATCTCCCGTCGCTGTTCGTAGACGCCATTTTGATTGCCGAACCTTTGCTGCAGGTTTTATTATGTCGGGCCTTATGATTGTCTTCGTTGCACCTGTATCCAGCAGCACAGTGCGGAGGGTTCCATCCACACACGCGTCGACGAAAACACTGTTGGCATGGTGTTGCAGTGAGGAGACCTGGGCGGTATTTGCTGGGGCTTGCTGAATACAGGTCGACGAGCGCCCCCTCGCATCGACCTTTTTTAGTTTTTCCTGATTGGCGGAAGTGGGACTGACGCCTTCCGGACAGCGTCTTCTTATGTGGCCTGCCTTGCCACATTTCCAGCACTCCAACTTCTGATCCTGGCGGCTACGTTCTCTACCGATCTCCATGACGATCCGTTTGACTGACTCTTCGAAGTCGTCCTCTCCTGGAATCACTTGTCGGACACGAGCTTGACCTTTGTTCGTGTTCTTGGCAGCTTCGAATTCAAAGCCCCGTGTTAGTGCATCAACTAGCTTAGGTGGATGTGCTAGTAGTAAGGCTTGCTTCATTTCACCATCACGGAGTCCGTCCAGGAATGCTTGAACCGCCAAACGTTCCATGATCTTTTCCTGGGCATCTGGATACGCCAGTCGAACCAGACGTGCAATATCTGCCTCAAATTCCTGTAAGGGCTCCCCTGACTTTTGGCACCGATTTCTTAGCTGAGTGTGGTAGACATGTTCCAGGTGTGACTGGCCATAACGCGTCTCCAGGTGTCTCACCAGGTGGTCGTAGACTTCTTTCTCTTCCGGGGACATTCTTTGCAAGATAGCAGCAGCATCTCCTCTCAAAGCCAACGTAAGGGCGGTCGCCTTCTCCCTGGATGACCAACCGTTCGCTTTTGCAGCCGCTTCAAACTGACGCTGATAAACATTCCACGACGTTGAACCATCAAATTGCGGAGGTTTGAGGCGCATCAGCCCAACGGATTCCGGATTGGCACTAACTTTGCTCTTGTTGTCCATTGCTGAAGGTTGATAGGACAAATCCTCGAAGGTGTTGACGTCCAACGTTGTGATTTTGTTCGGAACTCCCTGGATCCTGCCTTCCATCAAAAGAATTCGCTCTTCCAGTGTAGAAGATTTTTTTAAAATTTCTTCGTGTAATTCCCTTTTTAGGTTGGCATTATTTTCTAACATCTCTTTTTTCAACTTGGCAGAATTCTCTTCTAGCTTTTCCCTAAGCTCGCTTTTTAGACTGGTAATAAGTTCGGCGGAATTTTCTAGCAATTTAGCCTCCAGGTCGGCGGAATTTTCTAGCAATTTAGCCTCCAGGTCGGCGGAATTTTCTAGCAATTTAGCCTCCAGGTCGGCGGAATTTTCTAGCACTTTAGCCAGGACGGTGGAATTTTCTAGCAACTTAGCCTCCAGGTCGGTGGAATTTTCTAGCACTTTAGCTAGGTCGGCGGAATTTTCTAGCAATTTAGCCTCCATCTTAGCCTCCAAACATTGCAGCATTTGGCCGATATCACTTGCACTAGCAAAAACAAAGTTGTCCGGGTCATTGCCTTCTTCCATTAATGCTTTACGAAGCCGCTCCTGCAAGTCCGCTTTCTTCCCCGTTGTATCGCAGTCCCTTTCCTCCAGCTCCTTCTTCAGCTCACTAACTTTTAAGTCCGCTAGTTTCGCCATTTTCACGCACGTTAATTAGTCCGATTTATTTCACTTCAATTTTATTTTCACTATTGTCCAATTCACACCCGACACCTGACACCAATGTAGCGTTTTTCGTTCGTTAAGGTGTGAATTAAAACACTCGGTATATTAAAATAGTCAACTAATTTATTTAACACTATTACAGTCTTATTACCTAATTATTAAACACGAACACTAAACACGAACACTAAAAACTAACTGTCACTTAAGGCTACTACAAATTTATCTTCACAGTATTTATTTCCAACTATTTATGTCGATCGATAATCGCGCCAAGTACTCCGACTGCACTCAGGACTATACTGTCCGGTAGCGAGCGACGGCTCGCTTATATACCCGTATCGATCCGTGCGGACCCTTCGCGAATCTTCTACGCTGGCACCGAACAGTCGTTACTCGCGCTCGCCGTCCGGATAGATCTCTCTGGAATGGGCCGCCTCGAGAATAACCTCGAACTTCTGGCGCCTTCGCGGCTGTTAAGATCGTCACAATACTATTTTTTCTACTTTGCGACATTAATTTTACATAACTGTCAAATATTGCGGTTGTCATCTAACAATCTAGTGTAATTTTTTTCTTCAACAGTTGGTAGTTGTAGTAAGATTCACAAATATGATTGAGGCGAGCCAATAGCGATTCAGATGTCAGCCTTACCTGACGCTTGACGTCAATTTCATCAATCTTGGAAAGCTAAAAGTTACCAAATGTTTGTGATCTAGTGTTTTCATAACTACACCGAAACCGGTTTCGTTATGAGTTCATAACGAACGCAAAGTAGAAACATATTTTTTTGTGCTGTCACCACAGAAATGTCTATGGCTGGCATACTCGAAAACAGGTGATTTCATCAGAGGTTGGAGACCCGTTATGGAACGTTGCCGCTCTAGTGTGGCAAAGTACAAAATACAAAATTCAAATAAAATAAGATCATCAATTTGATTGTTTGTTGATAAGAAATATCAACCCGTCTTTATATCTAATTCTAAAAACGATAAATTGAGAAAATTGTAAATAAAGTATAGCGATGAGTGTAGTTTTATTTTAGGTTGTTGTTACGGATATGACATCTACAGTGTCATGAACAAATATAAATCTGTCAGAATTTAAATTAGGTTTTTAAACTTGACGTTTCGTCAAAGTGGTACCAACCTAACATTTCCTACACAGAAATATAACCATTCTTTAAGTATTTTTTTAAAAATACATATTTTTAAAAAAGCAACACAATTAACGTTGGTGTCACTCCTGCCGAAAACTAGATAGCGCGACTCGCTCACATATGACGGCGACGCTCCGCGTTCGGTGACGCGCCGCGTCACCGCTCGTCGCGCTATTCCATACTTTCGGCTCTTGTGACATAAATAACTGTTATTCCAATGTAGTAGTGAAGGTACTCTCGAATGCTGATGCTTTGACAATACCTACGATTTATCTCAATAAAATAGATTATCATGCAGCTAAACTATTAATTTTATATATTGTATGATAAAGTCATGTGCCTGGCCACATCAGATTTTTTTATTTAAAATAATTGTTTAAACACTAATTGCAAACTACTTAAGTTTAATTATCTTTCACTCAAAATTCAACAACTTCCTTTAACGAACTTCTCAATGTCATTTCTGTTCCAGCAGTCGTTTTTCGTGTGCACGTGTAGAAATTGTTTAAATGTTAATTGTTTGCATGTTGAATGTTTATGAACGCTATTTCTCCAAATTTTGACCGTAAGTTTGAACTGTTTTGTATGCTTTTGCAATTGTCAGATAATAATAATAATAATAATAATAATAAATTGCCTTTATTAGCCAACACAAAAAAAACACAAGTTATATACATAAATGGGGCTAATGGGCGTGGGTTCAGGAAATTCCTGATCTTCCACCCAGACCCCGCAAACAGATATACATACACTTATCAATTTAGAATTTAACGCGAATACCAACATGATAGTCTCTAGGTACATAGCACTCTCAACACAGCATCTACATAACACGCATTAGCCGCAACAGTCGGTAGTGCAGACGATGGCCAACCCGCGGACCACACACAATACATCATAAGGCGCCAACCTGCTCAGACATGAAAATTTTTTTACATTGCGATACAAAGCGGAGCATCCCACCAGACCACAGATCAACCGGCATCGCGTTCCATATTCGCGAAAAAGCGCATCAAAAAGACCTCTCACGAATAGCCGTCCTACACCGAGGGATCTCCATAGTTGCCGGATGCCTGAGGTTCAGATGGTGGACGTCAGTTCTAAACCGTATCTTGCAATGCAAGTACTGGGGCGCCTTACTGTTCACAATGTTGAATAACAACCTACAGCAGTGAAACCGTCTCCGGTTCGACATAGTCAGCCAGGAACATTCTACGATCATAGGCGACACGTGAGAGCGTCCCGGCAACCCATACACAAATCTAACACATGCATTCTGTACTCTCTGTATGCGATCGCGTCCCTGGAAAGCAAACAATGACCATAAACTGTGTCGCAGAAGTTGAAGTGCGACAGCACCAGTGCATCACTCAGAATGCGTCTCACCTTCAATGTCAGCAAATCGCGGAAACCATAAAGAGCCCTGAGATTAAAGAAGGCGGTGCGGATCTTCCTGCTCACGTGGCGATCAAACCGGAGCTCGCGATCAAGATACAAACCTAGGTCTCTAGCTTCGCTGACAAACGGAACAACCTGATCTCCAATTCTCAAATCCGCCAAGCCACCCACACCCTCGCACGCCTCCGCTCTGCCAAAGAGCATGGCGCAAGACTTGGCAGGATTCACAACCAGTGAATGACCCAAGGAAGCACCCGAGACACGCCGCAGGTCATCATTGATATTATGACAAGCCTGAACGATAGTATCAGGGAGAACGAGTAATATAGCTGACAGTCGTCTGCGTAGAAGTGATGACCGCAGTAGACAATGGAATCAGATAGAAACATACTATACAAAACATAGAGTAGGGGACCGCAAATGCTTCCCTGAGCCACGCCCGATAGAACATGCCGAGGGCCAGAAATCTCACCAGCAACCCTCACAGACTGCACACGGTCCCTCAGATATTCCGCAAAAAATGCGACAGCACCCACGCCAAGACCAACGTACCCCAGTATGGCCAGCAAAAGCTCGTGGTTAACAGTATCAAAGGCTCTAGAGAAGTCAAGAAGCACCAGGATGGTCAACTCTCCGCGATCGGTTGCCGCGAGAATATCATCGACTAAATCAAGAATCACAGTTTCACAACTATGTCCAGCCCTAAAGCCGGACTGCCGACTAGGTAGCACATTGTGGGTATACAGATAGTCCCTCAACTGCCAATCCACAACCCTCTCCAGAACCTTAGACAATGCCGGCAATACACTTATAGGACGCAAACCTCCCGGATAACTTTTTAGATGTTTTTATCATTTATATTATTGTCCTATTGTTTCCCGCTAATTGATTGTTTGTATTGTTTTGTAGATTTAAGATGAGGATGACTCAAGTCAAGTCGAAACCGGTTCTTAATAAAATAAATAAACCCAATCATTTTTTACTTTATCATACGCAGTAAGATAAAGTATTGTAATCATGCCGAAAAAAAAAATTGAGATTTTAGCGGAAATAGGTCTTTTTGGGTCCCCTGAACATTTTTGACCAAGGTACAAAAAAATGTCTGTGTGTGTGTGTGTGTGTGTGTGCGTGTGTGTGTAAACGATTTTTGTGGAGACGATTCCGGAGAAACTACTAAAGGTATCGGGACGAAAGTTCATATTTAGAAGTTTCATGACCTAACTTAGAGCTGAAAAGCTTTTGGTTCAAGAGGGTCCAAAGAAACTGGTAGTTTATTCTAAGCCTTTTTCAAGGATTTTGCAAATGAGCCGCCATTTCTGTAATTTCGTCAAAATAGTCAAATAATAAATTAAAGTAGAGGAAATTTTGAATATTTTCTGCCTATGACATTTTTTGGTAAAATTAATAGTTTAGCTTTTTAGGTTATTCTAAGCCTTTTTGAAGGATTTTGGAACTGAGCCGCCATTTCTGTAATTTCGACAAAATAGTTAATTAATAAATTAAAGTAGAGGAAATTTTGAATAATTAATGCCTATGAAACTTTTTGGTAAAATTAATAGTTTAGCTTCAAGAGCAAATTCTATTTGATCGAGATCGGTCGCATCTGCATTGATATGAAATTACATTACAGTAACCAGGATTTTGACAAATATTTTTTTGTGTTGTCACATTCGAAAACAGCAGATCTCATCAGAGGTTGGAGAACCACTATGGAACGTTGCCGCTGTAGTGCGGCAAATTATAAAATACAAATTTCAAATAAAGTAAGATCACCAATTTGATTGTTTGTTGATAAGAAATATCAACCCGTTTTTATATCTAATTCTAAAAACGATACATTGAGAAAATTATAAATAAAGTATAGCGATAAATGTAGTTTTATTTTAGTATGTTGGTAGGGATGTGTCATGAACAAATCTTAATATGTCAGAATTTGAATTACCTTTTTAAGGTGCGTTTTCATTAGTGATAATGGCAGTGGTAGCAGACGCCGTTATAGTATTTCCAATAGTAAATTGATAGTGACTCATGTTTATGTACAAGCAAACTAATATGTGTCATTATCACGATATGTAAGAAATACTATAATTTGGTATTCTACCACCGCCATTAGCTACCATTACCTACCAATCGGAACGCACCTTTAAACTTGACGTTTCGTCAAAGTGGTACCAACCTAGCATTTACTATACAGAAATCATTTATTTTTTTTAATACGTATTTCTTAAAAAGCAACACAATAAACGTTGATATCGCTCCTGCCAAAAACTAGATAGCCGACTCGCTCATATGCGACGGCGACACTCCGCCTTCGGTGACGCGCCGCTTCACCGCTCGTCGCGCTATTCCGTACTTTCGGCATTTGTGACATAAATAACTATTATTCTAATGACGTAGTGTAGGTAGTGTCAAATGCTGATGCTTTGACAATACCTACGATTTATCTCAATAGAATAGATTCTCATGCAGCTAAACTATTAATTGTATATATTGTATGATAAAGTCATGTGCCTGGCCACATCAGATTTTTATTATTTGATGTTTATCTCTTTCACCAAAATCATTTCCTTTTTCTCAAAATCTGTTATACTTACAAAACTGGTATAGTCGAGCCAAAATCAGTAGAGTGCTGAGAGAGATAGAGATAGTGACATTTCGTATATTGCAGCAATTTACGTCTATAGGGTGCGTGCAACAAGTTTTTACTGGGGAAGCAGTGAAAAAGAAGAGCCGCCGTTGTCACGTTCTCGTTCAAAATAAGCTATTAATCACCTCTTTAGTCTGTTTATTTAATCCTCTCGAAAATTTAATGTTATTTCTGTCAGTGCAATATATAACATTTGATCACACCTCGGACTAATGAGTTGTTCGAAGTACAAGGTTGACCATTAAAGGACATAATAAGATTTTGGTGTTCATTTTGGCAACCCTACCTCCGGGTATTGTTGCCTGAGCGCGACGGAAGGAACTGAAAATTTGGTAACCCTACCTCCGGGTAGCGTTGCCAGATCATACTGTCGGGGGTTAACTTTGCATAGCCCTCCCTTAAAGAAACGTACAGTAGAAGTGGTAGAAGACGTGCACAACGCTCGCCGTCAGCCGTGGCACCAGCGGGCCTACCCGCGGAAAAAATATCACGTCGAAACAACCTTCCAAAAATGTTCAAGAATGTTCTTACTTCTTCTGTCTGTTGGTGACCATTAGGCCAGCTAACAGACCTCACGAGACTGTGTTCTAAAACTGTCTTGTTTAATGTCCAACCAATTCCAGGTTTCTGGTTGACCTAGTCAGTAACGGCGACCAAGGCAGTAATAGATGTGAGGGAGGGATACCAGGTATCTGGTGCTCGCCGGTGACTCACCAAACGGGGCCTACGGAAGTTGTGCCATCATGAGGATCTAACGATCTGATATCTAGTATATCCGAATAGGAATTAATGCAAGTGCGGATAGACGCTATATACCACATGAAGTTTATGCCCTTCTAAATGTGGAGCCATCCTATCCCACATCTGTGGGGAATGCACCGCTGAGAGAGATGACATGTGGTAGAGTTCTCAGCGTAAGCGTGCTCGAAGGTGCACCCATCCTCCGATGAAAGGGTAACCTTTCTAATCTCGATGGGTACGGATAACGCGTCAGCGTTCCGGGCGGTGACTCGTCAAGCGTGGATTCCGTAAAGTGCCGACACGAGTACTTGGAGTAATTGAAGGCTGTGAGATGCACTAACTCTTTGGTGTAGACCCGTAGAAGCACCGCGGGCTACCCTATACCATGGTTCCTATGCTGTGGGTCAATGGCCGCCTCTGTACGGTGTGTACAGATGTTGACTAGAGGTTTGCGAAAGTGGCCTCGCCGGCGACTCGTCCAACGGTGTCGGGGAACCCGACTAAAACGAGTACCGAGGGGAAGGAGGGCCCCCATAGCTGGTCTGTGCTTACGAGGTCTTATTTGTATCATGGGAGCGTGTGATGGTATCATTGGTGCACAACAATTTACTTTAGGGTTGTGATGAAATGCTCCATAACGTTGGTAGTGAATAGGTTGATGAATAAAAACAGAGTTTTAAATTTCCAACGTTTAATTGTAGGTTTTTTGGCTACCGGTTTCGAATCACAACGTATTCGTCGTCAGGCCAAGCTGCAGGAATAACGAAAAATATAAAATTAATCACAGGTACACAAAACCCAAGATAATTACAAAAAATCTCAGCAAAATCCATAATTTGTACATTTCTATATATAGATCGTACCGAGCCGCCATTACGGCGTTCTAAAAATAGTCACAAGGTCAAGTATAAAAATAGATACAATAAAAGAAAAACCTACCGTCGATATATGTGCGGGTGAGACCAATGTTAATTGATTAATAAAACGTCAAAGTAGAGTTAGGTCACAATAAAACGCAGCAAATCACACAGAAAGATTCAACACAATATTTGCCTGTACAGGTTCGAGGTGCGTGTTGTTGTCGAGTGAACGTGGCGCGGCCGGTGGTCATGCGAGGTACCAGGTTAGGCGGGATTATTTAAAATCTTGACGAAAATGCGGTTTGGATTAATCTCGAGAAACTCATTGAGTATTAAGTCAGGTGTTTTCGTGTAACCTTTATATATTTCCATTTCTTCTTGATTCTTCTTGATTTAGCAGTATGGTGTAGGAGTTTAATATTGTTGTCGCTAATGGAATGTCCGGTCTCTTGCAGGTGTCTGTAGACGCTGGAATTGCCATTGGTGAGGTGTTCTTAGAATCTAATGCCGATACTTCTCCCCGTCTGACCCACGTAGAACATGTCACATTGATTACACTCAATTTTGTAAATACCGCTCTTATTCATGGTGTTTATTTTATTTTTGCTATTGTTAATTTGGTTGCCTAATTTTTGGGTGTTTTTAAACGAGGTTTTTATATTGAACTTACCAAGAATCTCCTGAATTTGATATGAGAGTTTTCCCCGAAAACTAAGAGCTATGTATTTTTCCTTTTTAGTGAGGTGTGGATAGATAGTGTTAATTATTCCATTTTTGTGCATGCCATCATAAATTTGTTGTATCTGTTCGATACAATACCCATTGTTAATGCCTATCTTTATAATGTTATTAATTTCTATGTTATAGTTAATTCTGTTTAGAGGTACTTTAGACAGTCTTTCAAAGTAATATCTGAATGCAGCTGTTTTGTTAGAGGTGGAATTATAGGCCGAAGAGGGAATAATGGTATCGGTACAGGTGGGTTTTCGATAGATGTTGAAATCTGGCCTTTTTGTTGTAAGGTTTTTAGTGATGTGCAAGTCAAGAAATTGGATGGTATTGTTTAACTCTCCTTCGAGTGTAAATTGAAGGTTGCTTATGTTATTTAAAATGGTATGGAGTGCCTTAAAGTGAGCGTTACTGCCAGAGTATACAATAAAAATGTCGTCTACATATGTACTATAGTGGACTATTCTACTATTTATGAGTTTATACTTGTCTGAGAATAATTCATGTTCGAGTTTGTCGACATAAAAATCGGCCATTAAACCTGATATGGGAGAACCCATAGGAACTCCGTCTTTCATAAAATAGTGTTTTCCGTTAAAAAATAAATAATTTTGTTTAGTGATGGTATGGAGGATGTCTGTCAGATTACAGATGTCAAAGAAATCAACATTACTAATTTTGTGCATGTTATCCAGCATGAAGTTATTAATAATTTTAATAGTATCGGCAACTGGTATATTTGTATACAAGTTTTTTATGTCGAAAGTGATTAGTTTGTAAGTTTTTTCTATTTTAAGATTCTTTATGTCATTTACAAGATTAATGGAATTGGTAATAGTATATGCAGGCCTAAACTTAAATTCATGCTGGATGATCTTTTGTGTGCAACGGGCTAATTTACCTGTCGGAGTGTTCATGTTGGTAATTATAGGTCTTATACTTTTTTCCGGTTTGTGCAATTTTATTAAGCTGTATAACATGGGGGAGCTAGGGTTCATCTCTGTAAAATCATGATTTCTTAAATTGAATTTATGTAATGTATCTATTGACTGTTTTATATTTTCTTTAACTAATCTGACATGCTTTTTCATGGGGTCTCTGTTCAATTCGGTAATGTTATTCTCTCTAAAAAATGTTATGGTTTTGCTTACGTATAGGTCAGTGGGGAGGAGCACCAGGCCTGCGTTCTTGTCACCATATGTGGCTGTGACGTTGTTTGTCTCTATTTTTGTCTTAATCCGGGTAAGTATGTCTTTTTCCTTGTGGTTATGTCGTCTTCTCTTCGTGAGATCGTGGGTTTTTAATGTCTTGTTCAGAGTTGAGATGAAGGGGGGATTTACAAAAAAGGCAGCCATGGTCTCTTTCAACTGGAGACGGACTCTCGGGGGCAGATACGTTTCCTAGGTGGTGTACCATGGATGCTGTATGGCGAAAACTGGGTCAGCGAGCCGACCCCTATGGTGGCATCAGATTAAATTGTGCTTGTGATCCCCACCCCCACCCCATTAGGCCCAATATAAAATTGCTAAGCAAGTATACACTTTGAAAATGTTATATGGACACAGTAAATAAACATTTTTCAATATTTTTATTTCTACAACATTACACAAACCATAATATGCTTAGATTAACAATAAAAAACAATAAACTCTATCTATTAATTAGTTATAACGGAACTTTCAGAGCCGACGTAAGGTAATTGTGGCACAATTAATGCAATGCGGAATAGTGAAGATCCTGGTTACCGTTCCAATTTGATGTGTAAGTTGACGAAGAGAGCATTGGGACCATATTGGGACTATCTGGTGGGCATATTCTATAAATGGCAGTTGGTCGCTGTCTGCTTCTAAAACAAAACAAACAATAAATGATCGTTGGAGATAACACAATCTTGTGGAACTGAACACTTTCAAAATATTATGTGAATGTAGTTGTGACGGAAATTCGAATATAGGTACAACGTGTCCAAAAATAGTTGTCTACATATGGAAACTTTTGTAATTGCTATTGTCAACAAAAAGTCGTGGATTAATTATGATTCAATTTAATGACGCACAACATCTTGAATATATCGGGTGCTACGTATGTATACTACAGCATGTTCCCTGTACGGAAGCGAGAGGGCACATGCTGCCTTGCTCGTCTTTCACTTCGCTTATGGCTTTCGCACGAAAAGGTTGAAAAGTGATAAAGACGTCCCGAAAAGCACACAAAAACCAATATATTCTGAAAAGTTCGGATTAGAAGATTATATCAGAAGTTATTTGTGTTTAAAGTTCATCATATTCATATTATTCATATTCAGTAAATCATATTAACATACGCAGCGTCTGTGCGTATGTGCAAATTTGTGTTACATATTAATCATCATATTGGCCCTGTGGATACCCTGTAGAAGAGAGATGCAAAACTATCTAAGCGCCCGAAGCGGAGAAACACCGGCCATTACTTTTGTGGTAGGTGCATCGTGTTTTGTTCCTATTAGTCAAAACTGCACGCGCACGCCCACCCAACGCGCATGCGCACCCGACACACACGCCGACACATACGCATACGCACACACAGACATTTTTTTGTTCCTTGGTCTAAAATGATCAGGGGACCCAAAAAAGGACCTATTTCCACTAAAATATATTTTTTCGGCGCGATTACAATAGTTTATCATCTGCGTTTGATAAAGTAAAAAGTAGTAAATACTTTTCTATGCAGACTACTAGGATAATTTTCGTACACAAATTAAAATTGTGAAGTCACCGGTTTGAGGTAAATAAAAATTAAAACTGAAAATGTGCCCGTTAGGGGTGGCTTTTAGGGGTGCCAGGCTCGAATAAAATTTGCGGGCGCCATAGAACACTGACATTCAACACTTTCTGCACCGGCACCCAAAAGTACTACTAATCGTTTCCTTTTTATCTTCGTTGGATTTATATTATTCTTTTCATACTAATATGTGTACCTAATAATGAACCATATTCGTTCTTGTTATTGTAATGGCACTTTTTGTGATATTTCTTCAAATTCGAATTGTTTGATGTATTTTCTATTTTACTTTTCTAAGTTTTATGAATAAAATGGCTGTGATGTTTTAAGGCATTGGAAAAACCAATAAGTTAATTTGATTTTATACGTTGTAAAACGTAAACATGGAAAACAGGACACGTATAAATGTGTAAATGTAATAAAAAGAGATAAACACATTTACATATTAACATGAACCAATGTACAATCGTGACAAAAATAAGTATCCACCCAGCATTTCTTTGTGGCAATAACTCAATTATATCCAATAAATTTTGATCTGCTTTTTTTCCTTCAATATTTCCTAAAATCCAAAAAATTTCTGGGTGAAAGTCGGATCAAAATACGTTTTTGTAGTTTCTGATAACTATCGCCACTGTAGGATAGATACATGATTTTTTTCAGCGAGTGTACAACGATTTTTGAGTGTTTACTTTTACGATAAGAAGAAAATTGCCTATCTATATTTCTATAAAATAATTCCATGTAAGTAAACGAGTTAGCACATACGACAAATGAATCACTTTATCATAAGCGCAAATACCTAAAAAAAATTAGAACACGTGGATTAAAATGCAAATACGGTCACGTACAATTTGTTTAAATGCAAATAAAATTGTTGTGCGCTTAGTAGGTATTACACATGCAAAACAACACAAAATAAAAGGAAACCACCATCACTGCACAAGTCGATAAAAAGTTTATACTTAATTTTTGGGTCTTAACAACAACAAAAGTGAAATTGAAAGAACTTGGGTGTCCCACAAGAAGCTTAAAAGACCGTTCTCATTAGTAGTAACAGACGCCATTATAGTATTTCTGATATAAAATTGCTGCACACTCATTGTTATGTAGATACATGCAAACTAATATATGTCACTATCACGTCTGGTAAGAAATACTATAATTTCATTTATCACTTTACTACTACATACCACCATATTACTAATGAAAACGCTCCTTAAAATTCTCCTCGCTCCTTAAAGTTTAAACAATTATAATACATATTTCTAATAAAGTATTTTTGTAAGGGTAAAGTAATTGAAGAAACAAATTACCATTGGGTGTGAAAAAATATATTACCCTAATACAACGTCCCCGTACTTGGCTGATGGTGAATGAGGTTATGTTACGATATGATAAAGAAAATGTGTACACATACCTACTGCAGCAAAAGTTGTGGACATGATCACCATTGACTAGAATCAATGAATGCTAAAAAGCGTTGATAATTGATGTAGCTCTTAACAACACCAAAAAACTGCAATCTGACATTACTACAATAACGTGAGTCACTGCCAAGTGCCAAGTGCCAATACACACGGCGACCTGGAACGGGTACCGCGCTATCCCGGCCATTATATCGGCTTGACGCCGGCAGAGATAGCATATGTCCGGTATTGTCTGTTGCACTCGTAGCGGGCCCTGGTTCATGGCGACCAAATTGTGAATGATATACGGACACACATCCGCACAAACGCATGCTAGTTTTGCGCACTTGCTACTTAGTAGCATCTGTGTCTATACTTACCGCGGAGAAGTTAGGCATAAAAGATAGCCATAACTCTTTTTCCAAAAATCTCGCCAAAAATTCATCAAACGGTGTTGCCGGAAATTTGATTTATATCGTTACGCGTCACCTTATAAGAGCACTTGTCATCTCAATAAAGAATTGCCCCTAACTTGTTGCAACAACCCCATAGAGAAACAAGTGATACAAATTCCGAAAGCGCATAAAATTCTGCATCTAATAATGGTGCATCCAATAATGGTATTGGGAAGGTGCTACCCCTAATATCACCTACCCCCATACGAGTATAATACAAGAAATTGTCGCGCCGTTCGACTAAGAAGTGCTATTAATGAACATAACTCACGCTAAAATTATTGCATAACTTTCCTAAGTACGTCAAACTATAGGCAAAGATGTGTACTATTTACCCTTGAACGCTCGGAGTTTTGCTCGACGGGGTACAACCCTTAAATGACGATCATGTCCGTACGCAACCGTCCCCGCCGGCAATCATATGTCGGTTGGTTGTTGTAGGAAAATATTAATAACTTTTGCCAATATTGTTGCATAACTTTCTATCATATATCAAATTGTAGGTAATTAAAAGGGCTTCTTACCCTTCGCCGCTCGGAGTTTTGCTCGACGGCGAACAACCCTGAAATGGCGATAATGTTAGTACGGAACCAGTACGACGGGCAATCACATTTCAAGTGGATGCTGCTGAAAATATATTTATAAGTTTTGCAAATATTGTTGCAAAACTTTCTATCATATATCAAATTGTAGGTAATTAATAGAACTTCTCACCACTTACCGCTCGGAGTTTTGCTCGACGGCGAACAACCCTTAAATTACGATAATGTCCGTACGGAACCCATACAATGAGCAATTACACATCAAGTGGCTACTGCAGAAATATATTTATAACTTTTGCAAATATTGTTGCATAACTTTCTATCATATATCAAATTATAGGTAATTAAAGGTGCTTTTCATGCTTTCCCGCTCGGAGCTTTACTCCAAGGCAAACAAGCCTTAAATGACGATAATGCACCCAGTTTGAAATTGCTGCATTAAAGGCACCTGGTCGACTGACACCTCTGCCACATAATACTGACTGATTGATCAGCTTACAAGACATGTAAAATCCTTATCGCTTATTCGTTTATTCTTTTATTGGACCCTTTTTAACACCCACCTCGACCTACCTCGAATAATTTTACGTAAAATTTGATATATGATACAAAATTATGCAATATTATTTGCAAAACTTATAAATTTTTCGGTAAGAAAAGACTTGCATGTGGTTGTCATACTGGTTCCGTTCGGACATTATCGTTATTACAGGGTTGTTTGCCTTGGAGTAAAACTCCAAGCGGGGAAAGATAAGAAGCACTTTTAATTACCTAGAAGTTGATATATGATAGAAAGTTATGCAACAATATTGGTTATATATATATATATATAAAGTTATAACCATTTTTCTACAGCAGCCTACTGATTTATGTAATTGCCAGTCGTACTGGTTCCGTACGGACATTATTGCCATTTAAGGGTTGTTCGCGGTCAAGCAAAACTCCGAGCTTCGAACGACGAGAATTAATTACCTACATTTTGATATATGATAGAAAGTTATACAACAATATTTGCAAAAGCTATAATCATTTTCCTGCCACAACTACACGACATATGATTGCCGGCGGGGACGGTTGAGTACGGGCATTATCGTAATTTAAGGGTTGCTCGCCGTCGACCAATACTCCGAGCGGTGAGGGGTGAGAAGTTCTTTTAATCACCTACAATTTGATATGTGATAAAAAAAGTTATGCAACAATATTTGCATAAGTTATAAATATTTTTCTGCAGTAGCCACTTGATGTGTAATTGCTCATCGTACGGGTTCGGTACGGCCATTACCACCATTTAAGGGTTGTTCGCCGTCGAGCAAAACTCCGAGCGTTCAAGGGTAAATAGTACATTTCATTGCCTATAATTTGACGTACTTAGGAAAGTTATGTAATAATTTTAGCGTGAGTTATGTTCATTAATAGCACTTCTTAGACGAACGGTGCGACAATTTCTTGTATTATAGTCGTATGGGAGTAGATGAGTAGGTGTAGCACCTTCCCAATACCATTATTAGATGCAGAATTTAATGCGCTTTCGGAATTTGTATTACTTGTTTCTCTATGGGGATGTTGCAAAACGTTATCGGCAATTCTTTATTGGAATGACAAGTGCTCTTATAAGGTGACGCGTAACGATATAAATCAAATTTCCGGCAACACCGATTGATGAATTTTTGGAGCAAAACTCTGGCGTATAGTACTTGAACACCCCTATCATTTGATATATGTTTCATAACAAAATTCAAAAAAAGGTATAACTATCTTTTATGGCTAAGTTCTCCGCGGTTCTATGCTTTGCTACTAACAAGCGTGCTTATTTCGAGCATGCTTAAAAATCACCAGTCGTTTGATGTTCGATGATGCTACCTGTGGTGGGGTGGAAGAGGGCGTAGGTACTCTGAGCGCGTGTGAACAGATTTGTAGCATGCTCATTGAGAGAGTATGCTTAAAACTAGCATGCTTTTTGCTAGTAAAGGTACGGACACACATGCTTATAAATAATCATGCTCACGAGCATGCTTAAATCGAGAAAACTTATAGTGGGAAATCAGTCAAATATTTTGGTTTCTCTTTTTTTATTCCTTAAACAATATTTCAGATAATTTTTGTCCTTCCTCAGGGTTAGGAAAAAGTTATACAAATATTAAAAATAGGAAAGGAGAGGCTAAATTGTGTTTTTATATATTTAAACTCCGATTTAAACCGCTATATTGAAAACCTAAATGTAGGGTGATAGGGTGATATATATTTAACATAATATGTAGGGTGAGGAGCAATTTGAATTAATTAATAAGGTCGAATATAATTGTAAGTACGCGCTAACATTAATTTACGAACCGTTATTAATACACAGGTTATTCTTTTTTTTGGGTACAATATGGATAAGATTTTGCTCATTATATTTTCGTGTGTAACATATTCACTTTTCTCTAATGCTCAATATGTATTATTATAATGCACAAGTTAACCATTCTAAGACACAATATGAATACATAAGAAAATGATAGCGTGCCTAAGCAATTTTGACAAAAAGGTATTTAATTAGGCTAATTAAGTAGGTACTATTCTACTGTAAAGTCGCATTACCTCCACAAACCATTTCCCTTTTCACTTTTTCTCACTATAAATAAATATATTTACCCTCATAATAATTTAGTGTACCTAGCCCCGTTAGCGTTGCCAACTCTTCAAAGTCAAAATACCGGCCTAGGCACCAGTAAATGTTACAAAATAAAAAAATGTTTTTTTAGTGTTGAAAAATCCGGACTTTGCAATGAAAGAAAAATTTAAAACACATTTAAAAAATCACAATTTGACAGACCTGCTCAATTAAACCAACTTAACAACATGGTCACTTGATGAACCAGAAACTCAAACTGAACCTGTCCAATTAGAGGAACGTAATACCAACTTTACTAAACTTCTGATCGGTTTTGATAATTTTGCTTTGGGATTTTATAAGAAATTTATCAAAATTATCAGTAGAGGTCGGATTATAACATAACTGTCAAACCACGCCTGGTGTATTTGTTACCATGCACATTCATGTAATTATTATTTACTATGCATGCTGTTCTATTGTAGGGTAAAATTCTTATAAATTTGGACAAAGAATATAAATCATTTGGTGCTACTTTTATTTTGTTTTGTGTTATTTACTTTTCAAACATTTATTTTTTTTTTGTCTTATACTTGCCTATTTTATTCCATTTCTCTTATTTCGAACTGATTTGACCAGTTTTAGTGGACAACAAATAGTACAACGTGCCGATTACAAAAATACAACAAAAATCCAAAAGATCTTGATAATGTGAGTCTGAAAACCATATGTTAGTCACAATTCGTATAACAAAATTAGAAGACAAAACGTGGCGTTGTAAGTTCCGTTTTTCTGGAACATTGGGCTATTAGGTCACTTGGTTTGCTGCTAGCAAGTGAGCAAAGAGCTGCACCAATACTGCTTCGTTTTGCCCGAAAACACGCATTTTTACCCCCACCCTCTCTCCTAGCGTTTGAACTAGGACAACGTTTGGGTTTCGATTTTGAGTTTGTGGTTCTTTATGATGACTTTTCATCGTCAAGCGACCTTCAGAACGCATTAGTAACGCAACCAGAAAAAAACTAACTTTTAGTGTTGTTACCTAAAATTTAAAAAATAAACGCAAAGAGCGTACCATCTGTAGATAACAATTTCGAAAAAAATGCAGCTTTGCTTCTGATATGGGTGGGCCACTTTTCCCGGGCCGGCGTTTCCGATCTGAGAAAAATTGTTAAAACGACCCACGCTACTGACCAACCCACTTTGATGAACTGCTTTGAACAATTCACAAGGATCTGGATGTATATACATAAATATTAATAAATTAACTCAAATTAATAAAATGTTAAAAAATCATTTATAAACATTTATAAAATAAATAGTATTTATAATAAATATATCGTTCGGTAAATATATATGCAATTTGCGTATCGATCTACTAAACTTTTTGTTCCTGGGGTTCATGTGCTTCATCTTTTCCTTCAGGTTGTTGCCCACCGCTTTTTGTTTTGGAATTTACATTTTCAAACCTGAGAAATATTGATACGTGTTATAATTAACGATAAAAAAATAATATGATCGAGTACTAAAACCTCTTCAATTTTATAATCGGAAGTTCCTTTTCTCGCTTTTTCGGCGTCAAATTCTTCTGAACAAATCGCCTTTTTATTTTTGACTCCTCCTTCATCATCTCTTTCTTTGTGTATACCTCCTTCTCGTATTGAGCCCGTTCTTTGAACCAGGTTCGCATGAATTCGTGACTGAGGAGACAGTACATATTTGGTTTACCCTCCTGTAAAATTAAAAATTTGCGAGAATTTATAAAAGACATGAATCTTACGTTCTCGTAGCTGGGGACGAAACCTCTTTCGTTGTTGGCCCTCGACTGAGAGGATATTATATTGTCCCTTGGAGCAATTGGATAGGAGGGGGTCCATTTCGATATCGTTTTTCCTTTATTGCTCATTTCAGTCACCAATTTTCGTATATATACCTAAATGAGATGAAAAACTGCACAAAAACTAATCTCGGCTTAAATTCGCGTCTAGCACTAACGCAAAAGGATAGTTTTAAACAGTAATTGAATAGAGGGGGAAATATTTGCTATTAATTTATGAATTTTTATCTTTTGCGCAGGATTTCCCTTTACAATCACACTGACATATGACACAAAAGCAGTCAAATCCTTGACAACTAACTCACACTCATAGTCCAGTCATGGTCCAGTCATTACGTCGGAAGAAACGGGTTAGAAATGCAAATAAACCTAGAACCTAGAATTTTTGATATGACATGGGGCGGCCTAGAAAAGATTAACTTCAAATTGTCGACCAAAATTTCCTATGTGCATTTTCCGCCACCTTGAAAAAAGGTTTAATTAAATTCAGTTTTTTTACAATAACTCGGTTTTCCGTTGAGACACAATAATTTTTAATGAATAGTTTTTGTTGCCTTTTTCACGCTCTACAATTTATGTCCTATACATTTTCTACCTATTGTTCATGGTTATTGAGATATCGATCGAAATAGTCAAAAATTTAGGAAGTGGAATTTGCTTTTTGCTATTTTGTCTTTTCTCGTCATCTATATCAAAAAATTGTCTAGTATAAAATTTGTAGAGCGTGTTCAGACCTCCAATTCTGTTATGTATTAGTTTTATTTTTCCTCCGACCAAAATTACGACCTCTAGCGCGCCGCAAAGTAACCGCAGCGCCGCCCGACGCTACAAAATGTCAAAATTTATCAACACTCTAGAGAAGAATCCGGAGCTACAGTCATCGGTAGAATTATTTCAGCAAGAAAAGATCTGTCCGGTGGTTCTAATTTTTGGTTGAGAGCGATCCCTCATCGCTTTATATCGCGGTGATAAACAGATGAAATCGATTAATATTTTGCGATATCACCGCTTTGCAAAGTCAATCACGACAAATAAGTTGAATCACCTCTCACTACTCCCACCAATGGAGTTGGGAAATTTCGTCACTTTTGAGTACTCGTATGTAATCGTTACTTTTGGATGTAGTAATCGTTACTTTGTAAGCATTAGGATGCATCAACTGTGGGTAATTAATTATAATTTTCTTAATATTTTTTCCTTTTGAGAAAAGAGAAAATAGCAAAAAACAAGTTTCACTAAACTCAAATTTTGACTTCTTCGATCGTTATCTCAATAACGATGAACGATAGGTAAAAAATGTAAGAGATCTTAATTGTAGAGCGTTAAAAAGTACATAGGAAATCTTGGTCGAAAATTTGAAGTTAAGCTTTTCTAGCCCACCTCCAGATCATATCAAAAATTTAGCCTTCTCGGTTCATTTGCATTTCCAAATGTATATAATGATTGGACTATCAACATAAAAAACATAATTTTGGCTTTGAAGCACAAAAATAATAGAAACACTCGAAATAATTTATAAAGTCTTATATTTTCTTTGGTGCATTTCATTTTTCATAAACATGACACGTATATTTTTATAATTTTTACATTTTATGAACAATATTATATTATAATATCAATAATAATATACTTAATGCTATAACATTCAACAGATTCTTAAACATCCAGTTCATATTATGATACGTATTTACACAAATAAAATAGGGATAAGATGTTAGAGGGAATATAACTAGAAGATGGCACATCTCTAATGGCTACATGTATTTGTATTACAGGCTGATCATAAATTGCTGACGAGAGTTTAAATTTGGCGCCACAATTTGTAGGGTAGCTCTAGTTGCTCCATCGAATTTTTAGTATCAAATACCACGACGAACAAATGGTAGGCGAAGAATATCTGACATTTTTACAAGTTACCAACACATAAATAACTTAGAGTGCCGGCAACCGGCTATTTTTATTTATGATCACGCTATATATATTATTATACTTTATTTAAATCTGCATAAATTCGTCGCACATTTTTTAATAAATTATTAAGGCACTGATTGTCCAAGGGAAATACTTTTATTTACAACTAATCTTAATATAAAAGACACCACATTCAGTTTATTTATAACTTTATCATTGCACATTGGGATTCGATATACATATGGACAATTAAAAACTAATACAAAAATAGTTTGTTTTTTTTTTGGGGGGGGGGGGGACGTAAATCAATGGCAAAAGAAGTAATTTCTAAATTGATTCAATCCTTCTCCCTAGAGTAACAACTATTCTCAATCTCAAGAAAAATGTTTCTTACTCTGTAAAAGTGATACAAATTGAAGAGTGTTCTGCATTTTAATTGATTATGGCTGATGGAACTGATGAACTAATGGAAGTACCTTAAGGGTACCTACTGTAAAACTTCATTGTTTTAAATGGGAATACCAATATAATAATGTGAGGGGCACACATTGAATAATAAAATATTGTTAATAAAATTATTATATTTAATGAGGTTAAAAGACAAAAAGGGGAAAACGATGTGTTCTGTTGGAGTTGCAAAGAAGGAATGAATATATAACAAAATAAATAATCTTCGTTTCTTAGAAACTCTGGTCACTTGATTTCCTTAAAATGTGCAAGTGCACACGTCACAGGAAATTGGACTACTCATGTTAATGAAGTACGCCACAGCGCCAGCGTCAATAAGTTTTACTTCTATAGTGTGTAGTGCGATGGATCTTAATATATAATAAATTGCTGATTTATCCGGTATTGTAGATCACAAGCGCAAGGTAGCTTGAAACGTCTGTACACCATGACAGACTTACAGACTTTGTCGTGACCTAAGATTGCTACTATTGACAATATGATTGACATAATGCGTTTTAAGAATTCTAACCCTCCTCACCCCCGCTCTGGATATAGCGTCTAAAATGGCTACCTACATTGTTGTTGGTCTGATGATGTTCAAATATAAGAACGAAAGTACTAACCTATTACAACAAAACTAGGAAGAAAACTACAACCTTTTTTTCACCATACGCATCTACAATACCGGATAAATCGCCAATTTATTAATATATTACCCCTTTATACAGACTTATTAATATATAGGTAATGTGTGGGTAAGTAAGATTAGACAGTAGTCCAGGATTAGGTAAACAGATAGTTTCACTGTCCAATCTCGTGTGTCCACTAATGCAGGCAACCAAGTATACAGCAGTAATTGGTCACACAGTTGTGACAAATACATTAAGTAAAAAAGAATGAGTCTGTATAATATTCTACAATATAGTATTCTCTATTTAGTTAAATGATTTTTACAGTATAAATTTACAAATTTAAGATATGACTGTGATTAAGCGGCTGTGTAGTATTTTTGTTTATGTAATTTAACATTGAGCACTTGACTCAGCCTTTAAATTACATGTCTTTGAGAAACCACGACGTTAGTTCGGCTTTGTCATATTCTAAAATTTCTCACCCTATCAATGATCATAATCATTTTCTCCCAATATTATTGCTCTCTTTAAACAGTACACACTCTAATCTCACAGAAAAATTCAATAATCTATATTTAAAATTCCATTAAATCCTGCGCTGAATCCCTTCAAACTTTAACACCTTTCTCCATATCGTCTGCATATACTAACAACGCCCTTTTCTTTAGTTCCATAACCCCAAGTCTTTGTCAGTCAGGCAAAGTCTCCAAATAAGCGACCTCCTCTTGATGATTAGGTAATAAATACCCCTGCGTATCCAAGAGGTCCAAACAAGGCGTCAACAACGACACTGGCGGTCTCGGTAACCTCTTCAAACTATTGATCAACTTCTCGTTATCATAGGACAAATTAATCTCCTGGAAGCTGTCGAAAGCCTTCTCCAATTTCGTATAGATATCAGAGAATCTTATCCTGTCCTTGGCCTGATTCTTCCAGCATAGCTGCATCAGTTCAGTGATGTATACTGGAGCGTCTTCGGGAGCGACAAGCATCACACTGTCTAGGATCAACTTGACGACTTCTTCGTTCGTGTGACCATAGTGCGGTTGTTTCCCGTAGCTATAGATCTCCCAAAGGACTACACCATAAGACCATATGTCCGATTCTAAGGTGAAGCGCCCGTAGAGAATGCTCTCCGGGGACATCCAACGTACTGGGAGAAGTCTGGAGCCACCAATCTGGAAATGAATAATGTCCAGAGGTCAAGTCATTCATGTCATGATTTTTTGGGAGAAAAGTCGCACTTTATAACTCATGAGTACACCGCAATTATACAGAAATTGCAATAATACAAAACATGGAAACAAAACATGGGGAATGTGAAAGAAAATATTATATTTATATTAAGTAAAAATGAATCACTGCCCATTGCAAAGATATGGAAAACGTCTTAACACATGGTAATTCCTCCGATTTTAACACTTTAGAATTGTCTGACGAAAAAGTACTTAGATTTGAGCATCAACATACTTAACCCGCATTTGAGAATAATATCAAAATGTTTGCTGAATGTTTGATGACATTACTATTGAAAGTAATTCAATACTATCAGTGATTGAAAAAATCGCCATGAAATGCTTGCATCAATAACTCCGAACATATTAAGCTATCAGAACATATTATACACCATATTACAGACTAAATTGGTAAAGATTTGTCTACATGATAAATAAAGAATTACTTAAAAATATTGAAAGATGCCGATTGTGGAGAAGGTAAAAAACAGAGATATTACATCAATATCTATTTCGGTTCTGAAAACCCATTTTTGAACCGTCTTCCAAACCTAAGTCCCAAACTTACATCTTTCAATATTTTTAAGTAATTCTTTGTTTATCTTGTACCCACATCTTTCGTCTTTAACGATGTAGCCTTCCGGTAGTACTTCGTAGCTGAATTCAGCTAAAAAGTTCAGCTACTACGTAGCGGAATTCTGGCATTAATAGGCGTTGTATAGATATGACATTTTTACAGTTGTCTTTTATGTATACAAAACTCATAAAAAAACGTAGAACTTTTTAGTAAACATTGTTATTTTTATGAGAATGACTTTCCAGCGTACAACATGAAAAAATACAAAAGTTTCACGTATGAATTTTTTGAATTATTTTTGGTCTTTACATACGTGATTTGTTGCCTACGATTCAGAAAAAAAATAAAAACTCCCTTGACTTTACCGTTTTTTTTTTGTTTCATGCGTTTTGTTTACATTCTGTACAATCTGTGGTTAGTTTCCATTGCAGATAGCGTTTTTTAAGCAATTTTCATTAGTGGGGTATAGTTGCTTCTTAATATGGTGTATAATTTGTTCTAAAAAGCTTTATTCTTTTGGATATATCGATCCAAGAATATTTTATTTCTATCACTGATAGTTTTTATAAATTTCAATAATAATATCTTTGATGCCGGTGGGAGCGATAGATTGTTTTCAAAACAAAAAAAATAATAAATAATAAATACTTTAGAATCAAGTTTACTCAAAATCGACTTAATGGGTTAGCAATGTTGGCAACTGAATTGAGTAATATCATTAGATCTAAAGAAATCTATTAGCGGTTTCGCAGAAAAAATCGAAAGAGTTTATGTTAATTTGGGGTTCAAGTTCGTATATTGTCGTAGTATGTTGTGTTGTTTTAAAAGTATTATTTGCACTAGTTAAAATTCCAAAGTTTGTACTTTTAATTTTTTTTAAATCATAAATATTGTAAATATTATTGTATTGTAATAAATATTGGTTAGTTTTAACCGTATTCTTCTAAGTCGTGTGTTTTTAGAAATCTGGTTTCTTTTGATTTTAAAGTTTTTGTAGTTTGGGGGGCGGCACTTTTGAGGTTTGCCTACGGCGGCAAAAACGGTAAGGCCGGCCCTGCGGCCTGTATATTCAAAAGTCATTCAAGATTCTAACTAAGTCTTTTCCTAATCCTTTTATTTGGTTACTTTCTTCAGAACTTTGACGAACAGGTATTGGCACGTTACATTTCTTCTTGTTAAAACTGATGTAGCAGAAGCCATTCGGAATAATTGTATTTTTTTGATGATATGGAATCGGCATATCATGTTAAGAAAATCAATGTTAGAAAACGAAAAAGGAAATTACATTTTATTACAAGTAACATCTCAAGAAAACCATAAAACTGTACCACAAATATTTAAGAATGAACTATTGCAGTTTTTAAAATATTTAAAATATAACAAATATATTTATGTACGACTCACATATAATAATTCATTGCATACGTATCTATGACTATATAATCCCCATCATGATACGCGCCAATGATTATAATGAGACTAGCATTGTAGAATAATGACACTCCGGTCAAATAATAACTTCTTTATTTGAACGAACTGTCATCATTATACGAACGTACTGTCAAAGTCAGTCTAAACCAACGTGGATGAGAGTTATTTGAAATTTCGCCTCGCCACCATTGACAAATACATTTAAAACATTTGATATAAAATGGAATTTATGAGTCGTACATAAAACGTCGTATTCGACTAGCACACAACTGATATAAATCGACCGCATGTTTATACGCTCGCCTACGGCTCGCGTATAAACTTCATGCTCGCGATTTATATCCTTAGTTATGTGCTCGTCAAATAATATACTATTATTTGTTAAGAATTCCCTTTGTTATTACGATAATCAGTGATGTTCCCATCAATTTTTGTGAGGGTATACTATCAAGTACCAGTAATCCATTATATGCCTGACTTTTCTTATTGCAGGGATATGGGAGTAGAAGTAACAAGAACGTCTCTGGATTTTTAATTTTTTGTATTGATTTTTTTATTCAAAAGCGATACAACAATATTTTTGGCAGAATGAAGATATTGACAAAAAAAATTCATCGATACGCATCGTCTTTATTGTCTGTTTCCTGCCGACATGTTTGACTTTGCCACGAGGTATTGAAATTGCCTATCGATGGCCTTGGAGCTAGTGGTGGGCGATGTTTATCGATCTTTTACAAACATCGATGTTATGGTTCGACGGTCGATGTTTTTTCCATGGATGTTTTGCAAACATCGTGTTAAAATAACAGCTAAAATCAGATATAGAATCAGGGCGTTTAGGTCGCGTCGACATAAGTGACTGCTGTTTGTGTTTACTTAGACTAGTGATTCAACTTACTTTAACCAGCAAAAAAAATAGTTGCGCTGGGGATACCGTTGTGTAAGGGTGTAAATTTATAGGTGCTACAATTATCTTGTTGCAAAATTCAGTGTTAGATACGTAGGTACTAAGCACGTTGATTTAACATTTGTGTAAGTAAAAAAGAACAAAACACTAAATGTAAACATTTTATTGAAATTAGCTATGTTGAAATTATGTCGAACAAATTTTGAATGTATGAGAAAATAGAAATCTAGGTGTTATCACGTTTCATGTCTAAAAACAATTACTACATTACGCTTTTAGTCTCAAACCCCCATTCAAATGATATTAACGAAAATATTTTAAAAGAATCAATTTTTAATATTATGTTGTCAAAAAATGTATACCGACTAATTCTTTCTACCCGCATATGTTTATAACTGAGGAATCAACTCACATGTGAATAAGAAACCAGTTAATCGGGTCTAGAGAAAACCTACTTTGAAATCGTGCCATTTTATTATTACCTACTATTCTTGTTGTATGGCCTTTATAAACAAAGATAATGGAATGAATCGAAATTCAAGATGTTCAAAAAATATTACAGTGTCATTCCAGTTATTGCAGTTATTGTATAGTACTTCAAAGTTCTGACAAAAATCATAACATCATTGTTACACCCTGTCATATACTCAAAACTGAAAGTTGAAATAAAAATTCTTCATCCGTACATCTTCTGAAGGTTTAGGCTACCAGTAATTGAAGTAATCATCAAAATGGTTGGGGAGAAAATCAACTTTAAATTTTTAACATATTTTTTATTAACCCCTAATCTTTTGGCCAGTTTAGGTCAGAATTAGCCACAATCTCTAAATACAGAATGATGAACAATAAAACTGAATTTTAATCTCAAAATCCCATTCAAATGATATTTAGGAAAATATTTTAAAAAAAAAATCGATTTTTAATAATGATTTTTGATTTTACAGTATTTCGGGCTTTCTGTTCATATTGTTTCTGGGCTATTACTAGTAATTTTTTTAGTAAAAGAATGTAATGGTGTTATACTCTTATGGGTGCAGTTGCATAACGTAAAATGTCTTTAGTTTCATATTTGAGAATAAAATTTCGCGACGATGACAAGTCGACGTGTGGGCTGAACTTTTCGGTAGATGACATGATAGGGAACTTTAAACACAAGGGATAATGGTTATTACGTAAACTCGTCAGTAATATAGAATCAACTAAAGAAGCGAATGATAATTAACCCAGGTGAGGATAATTTTTGGATAAAACACCTCCGCCTGGATTTGAACCAGGAACCCTCCAATTGCCGGTTGAAAGCTCTCCCAGTTGAGCTACAGAGGCGATGGAAATTTATAGGTTTTATTTGTCACTTCAGGACTTGCAATCCGAGTTTTCGAATTAAACAAACCCGTCGTGACACCTATTGGGGCTAGATGGAAGTTTGGTAACTAGGAATCGCTAAATGTTTATTGCTAAACAGCTCATACAGATGAATAAATTCAAGGGATAATGGTTATTACGTAAACTCGTCAGTACTATAGAATCAACTAAAGAAGCGAATGATAATTAACCCAGGTGAGGATAATTTTTGGATAAAACACCTCCGCCTGGATTTAAACTCTGTATGAGCTGTTTAGCAATAAACATTTAGCGATTCCTAGTTACCAAACTTCCATCTAGCCCCAATAGGTGTCACGACGGGTTTGTTTAATTCGAAAACTCGGATTGCAAGTCCTGAAGTGATAAATAAAACCTATAAATTTCCATCGCCTCTGTAGCTCAACTGGGAGAGCTTTCAACCGGCAATTGGAGGGTTCCTGGTTCAAATCCAGGCGGAGGTGTTTTATCCAAAAATTATCCTCACCTGGGTTAATTATCATTCGCTTCTTTAGTTGAATTTAAACACAAGGTTCATAGTTAGCGCATAGAATGTTCCGAAAACTCCTTGAACTCACTTGAACGACATATTTACGAAAATTCCACCTTTAAATTATTTACTTTCTATTAATAGTAAGCCCAATGTAGGAATACCCAAATAAAAATTGTTACTGCTCTGCAACTTAATAAGTAATAGCTAGTGTCCCTGCTACGAAGGAGAAAGGTATTGTCGGGCAATTCCGTCTCCAGAGCTCATTGACTTAGTAATTTAAAAATGTTCCAAATCAGTTTTATATTTTTTAAATTTTATTGTATGGTAATACAATTTTTGCGAGGGCTCGCTGGCCGCACAGTAGGGTGTTGCGGGCCGCAGGTTTGACGTCACTGCAGTAACAGTAGTCAAATATGTAAATTTCGGCACCATATACCAACCGATACAGAATTTATGAATTTTTTATAAAAGTAAAGTACCTTTATTTTCGTTATTATCTATCAAATTTATTTGGAAATGTTGTTTAGAAGTAAAATATAAATTCACATATCACGTCACAGCCACCTATATTGAAATTTTATCTTTTTTGTTTTTTTTTTAATCTTACTTTTATGACTAATATTAGTCAATGCCAGTGATACTAAAATGTTTGTTTTAATCTATTTTTTTAGAAATTTGGATACATTTTTTACAGTTTTGATTATTTTGGTATGATAACTAATGTTTATTTAGAACTAGCGCAAAATTATTCATTTTGTTGATACAAAGTTGATATTTCACCCTGTAGATAATAGTAGATCATACAATAACTAATAATTAAGCGTGAATTACTTTTAATTCAATTAATATTCATGACTTTGGATATGTTTATAATAGTAGTTATCCATCTACAGAAAAGCGATTATCTCGATGTAGCTCATATTTTCAATGAAAACACCCGGACAACCAAATTGATCATTCAACCATTTCTAGGGTAATCAGAAAATTCAACCAGACTGGGTCTGTTGAAAATCTCTTTTAGAAACACCACAAAAGAATATTGCCGAAAATAAGAAAGCAAGTTTACCAGTGTTGCAAGCGGTAGTCGTGCATAGAACTACTTCGGTTCGACAAATTGTTTCTCACATCCAATCCAGTAAATCAACAGCACATAACATACTAAAACTGAACAAATATCACCTTTAATAAAAAAACATACGAAATTTATAAGTACACTAAAGGAGAGACACTATGTCATCAGTACCATACCTATGACATCAAACCTGATGCCATAGGTATGACTTCGCTATCTGGTTTGAGGGGGAAATGGAAGACGACAGATTGTTTTGTGTTAATATTCTATGGATATACGAGCAAAATTTACGTCAAATAGCACTGTTTTTTCATAACATAGCCGTTGGTGGACAGAAAAACCCCGAATTTTACGGTAGAATGGCGATATTAGTACCATTTTAGACCAATGTACTGTGCGGTATTTTGAACAATCAAATAAAGCGTGTTAACACCTTTTTTAAACACCGCCACCGTCAAGACCTTTTAAACTAGAAATTAAGTTAGAAATTATTAAGTTTTACTTCCAAACAACATCTAAGTAAAGTTTATCGGTAATAATAAAGTCATACCAACGCCTTTAGGTTAGTAGTTATTTTGGTTTATCAAAGTGATATTTGTTCAGTTTTTGTATGTTATGTAATGTTGATTTACTGCGTTGGGTGTGAGAAGCAATTTGTCAAGCCGAAGTCGTTCTATGCCCGATACCGCTTGCAACACTGGTAAACTTGCTTCCTTATTTTCGGCTATATATTGTTAGTAGTGTTTCTTAAAGAAATTTTCAACAGACTCAGTCTGCTTGAATTTTCTGATTATTCTAGAAATGGTTGAACGGGTAATTTAGTTGTCAGGGTGTCTTTCATTGAAAATATCAGCAACATCGACTAATCGCTTTCTGTATATGGATAACTACTACTATAAACATATCCAAAGTCATTAATATTGATTGAGTTAAAGGTACAGGGTGAAATATCAACTTTGCATCAAGAAAACGAGTAATTTTGCCTTAGTTCTAAATAAACATTAGTTATTATACCAAAATAATAAAAACTGTATAAAATCTATTCAAATTTCTAAAAAAATAGATTAAAATGAACCTTTTAGTATCATTGGCACTGAGTAATCTTTGTTATAAAAGTACGAATTAAAAAACAAAAAAGAAAAATTTTGAGATAGGTGGCTGTGACTTCATATAGAATGTAATTTTTACTTCTAAACAACATTTCCAAATAAAGTTTATTGATAATAATGAAAATAAAGGTACTTTACTCTTATCACAAATTCATATATTCTGAATCGCTTGGTATATGGTACCGAAATTTACATATTTGATGTTGTATTAGTTTCATATAAGCCGCCAACTTCTACAAAGAATAAAATTTTCTGAGAAATGGAATATAAAAAAAAATGTCCATATGATGCGGACTTTCCTGGACACTGTATGTATATACTAGGTACGCCAGCTTTCATGTCGGTATGTAAACATTAAATAACTTCCACATTTATCAATCGATTGATGTGAGTAAACATGTTTTGGAAACGTCACTTCAGTACAATTTTAACCATGAATCGCTTCATACCAAAACAACGGGCCATATTTCTTCAGAGAAGGCGAAACAGTCGATGGAATCAATATCGGTGGATTTTGGCTGATTATGTGTTCCCTAAAATACGTGCAAAATGGTGTGAACGATTACTGGTTTCAACAAGACGGTATGCCATGTCACACTGCACATCAAACAATGCAGTTTCTGTGACGAAAGTTGCCTGGACGTGTGGTGTCAAAAAATGGCGACATTGACTGGCCACACAGAAGTCCAGATTTGACCCCTCCGGACTTCTTTTTGCGGGGTTATTTGAAGTCCCTAAACGAGTTCAAGGCAAACATTCGTGCCGAAATCATCGCTATACCGCTCGAGATGCTCAAAAAAGTTATGGAAAACGCAGCAAAACGGGCACATTTTGCTTTGGCCATTGATTTTTATATTCAAAAATAGTCCAAATAAATTGTAAAGGACTGTATTAAATAAAAATACCTCAGATATGGAAATCAGTCGTTAAAAGTAACTCAATATTCACATACCGACATAAAAGATGACGCACCCCATACTTATTTAAAAGATTTTAAATATTTAAAACCTGATATCATTTTTTTATTTATGTAACTTATACTTACCCGTTATATTATGCATTTTTGTATATAGGGTGATGGTACGAAGAAATTTGGATATTTTTTAGGTGGTACACGGAAGTTAGAATAGTGTGACCCCTATACCATTGAATATAAATTAAAAAATCCTACCAAAATAAAAAAATATGGTGCAGTTATGATCACAGCATTATAGTAATACTAACTTGCGATTTTGAATGTTAACAAAGGATTCTTACCTTGTAATAGTCGCAGGTGTAAACATCCCTGCTCATACCAAAATCAGCTATCTTCACGACAGGTCCAGTGGATACCAAACAGTTCCTACACGCAAGATCTCTGTGAACGAACCTTTGGGCCGCCAAGTATCGCATGCCACTCGCTATTTGCAACGAGATGGATAACAGTTCTTTCGGTCCCAGAATTGGCATGTCTTCGTCCTGAGTCCTCTGCCTTTTTTGCGCTCTTAACACTTCCGCCAAATCACCGTGGGGCATATACTCAAACACCATCATCGGACTTTTGCTTGATTCTGAAAAATAAAAGTTTAATCATTTCAATAAATGCATTTCAATTGGACATAATCTAGGAAACAAGAACCAAAATTTATCCCTAGGTACCTCTTAAGACGACTCCAACAAGTGACAAGATGTTGCAATGCCTAAATGCGCTCATAATGTCTACCTCACGCAAGAAATCCTCTTCTGCTTCTGGGCTGGCCGAGTCCTTTAGCACCTTGATAGCAACCACCTCCACGTGGTCTACGCCTGATTGCAATTCACCTAAAAAAAAATAAGGAATTCTCAGGTAAGAAAAACCAAAACTAAACAAAACAATGGGCAAAGGGATAATGGATAATATAGCCAAATGGCTTTATAATGTATTCAGATTTATTCAAATAAAATCTTGACACAATCATATTCATCTTAGATATATTATGTATGATAATAGCCCGGTGTCACCGCTATTTGTTATTCACGAATGCAACTTTACAGATCTTCAGAATGTTTGTTGGGTTATTATAAGGGTGTGGTACCTATCAAACCTGGAATACGTGCAACTCGTCACTATGCTATTGGTTTTGTTTCATCCCCAGGTAGATAATTTGGTCTCATGGTCTCCAGTGAAATATATTTAATGGTTCTTCCCTTTCTTGAATCTGATGGAAATTTGACAAGGCCTAACATTGTATATAATGAAATAAGTAATATTTAGTCATTTTATTTATTTCTTTTGTATATATTATACCGTGATATCAAAAATTACTTTGATCGAGGGTGGTCATGGGTTTAAAATGATTGTCGCAGCTCCTATCGTACATTTATGTCAATAATTTTTTGAGTATCAAAATCTGTCAAGAATCGTATTGTATTATGGTAGTGTAGCTTGACAACGACAGAATTATTTCAAAGAGATTATTTAAGCTAAGACAACCGTTTTACATTCCATGGCAACCCTTGACCAAGATAATTTTTGATATCACGGTTTAAGGAGAATCTTATTATAACTAAGGAGAATCAGCTTTCTAAAATTTGTTACAATACCACCAAACATCTGGACTCTTATTAAGTTACATTAAATCATGAAAAGTTTCAGATGAAACATCTATTTTTAATGAAGCTATCCTATGATGTATCACACTACCTACTTTTCCATTGTTGTTTCTCAAGGTGATCACACGCGCCATTTTACGGTTCTCTTCAACACTCTTGAATAAGTTAAAGGTAAATAAAAAAAACATTTCAGATATTACTTATCTGGCTTGGATATGGATATGGAATATGTGTGGTATAGATATTATAGTAGCAGTGCACCTAGGCCAAAGTTTGCCCCTTTTGCTTCCCCGAGATGGGTGTGACGAGCGCGCGGTACGGTGGTCATGATCAATATGTGTAGCATATCTACCACGCCTCACTTAACCAGCCTCTATCCAGAGCAGTCTGGCTGAACACGGCTGGCTACTTAGCCAATGCCCCTTGAACAGGCATATCTGGGGGCACAAGCCCTCCCAAGCCGAGGCGTGTCCCTGTTACCCTCACAGGGACACGTGTCACGTTTATCACGTGACACCATACAATACAAAGGTATCGAAACCAGAGGTCGAGACTGGTTACGGGACTACCGGCCTAACGTGCCTTCCGAAGCACGGCGGCGGAGTCAAAAATCCGTATGTTTACCCTGGGATTCGAACCCAGGACCTGTATAGTGCAAATCAAACGCCTTCCCACTCGGCCACTCCGCCTACTGATCTGGCTTTAACAGAGCTTTCCTATGATATGTCACACGACCTACTATCTGTACGGTATTCGTCAAGTTGGTACCAGCAACACCAATTTCAACCCTTCAAAACCGTCCTCCAACTTCTGTATAAAATATGTTCTCGGTGCAGGTGTACTTTAAAAGATATTACACGATATTCATTAAAATGAATCACCCTGCATATTTAGTTTGTTT